>JAOQMS010000005.1:41975353-42017279 GCA_027563885.1 Erythroxylum longipes | reverse complement strand
TATAAGTATGATTTGTGAATAAGATTTCATACCCAGAATAATCAATTGAGCATGCATTAAACATGATACATATACATGTGTAACCTTGAGCATTCATTTGATTGATCAATTAGTAATGTGTACATATGTGTATTGTTTGATTTAGAGGCACACATCGACCGACACCATCCAAACATTTCGGCCAGTCGAGGTAATAGCTAACTGGAGTGTACTGTGAGTTAACCTAGTTATGTAAACTCAAATATTTATGCTTCTATTGGAATTGTATGTATAGTGGGTAACCTAGATGTGAGATTTCGATTAGTAATGTGTTATGTTCAAATTGTATTGATTAAACTTAATTCTTCTATATTGAATTGATATTGATATAATTGTGATATTACTGATTCCGGACAATTGATTGTCCGACTATCGATTCGGGACTTTATTAGGAGTGCTTATGATTTGAATGTGAATAAGAAAATTGAATGCTCAACTATTTGTTGAATGCCAGACTTAGATCCGATGAACTATGAAACTTGAATGTGCTCATTGACTGAAAGTGATTGATGATATATTATGTGAACTATTATACTCCATTACATGATGCATGTTCACATAAAGAAGTTATGACCGAAGTAGCCAACATGAAATGAGCTTTAAGCTCAGTTATATGCATCAAAGCTTTAGGCTCAATGATTAATGAGCCCGATATTCACAACAGATACAGAATAATGAAATAGGCACTCAGTCACAACAAACTTAAAATGGAATGAGTCTCATTTGCTTTTGCATTTGTATCTTTAAATGTGTTCATGTTATTGATTGCAAATGAATGTTGAACTATGTTGTGTTGATATTGAGATATGCTTATGACTTTGATAGTGATATGAAGAATTGTGATAAATGAGTGTTATGTTCTGAAATGATTACATGATATTCTTGCATTCAGAATGTACTTCTGGAATGACTTAAAAAGTGATTGTATTTTTAAATGCTTCTTGTATTATGATGCAAATTGTAGAATACAAGGTATAGCTCTGAATGAAGTGTTACTTTGATTGAGCTGAATGTTATTCATTAACATATATGTGTTCTGTTTTGAGTGAACACATCGATGATGGTTCATTCACTGAGTTTGCAAAACTCATCAAAATTGTAACGTTGATTTTTAGGTACTGAGAGGAGACCTTTCTAGTAAAGCAAGCTAACTGAAGTTTAGTACTATCCATTTTGGATGGCTCAAAGGTCTAGTCAGCTGTCATCTGAGGATTTTAGATAGATTACTTTGTATAGTTTTCATTTCATGTAGAATCTTTTGTTTAAAACTAGTGTGATCACAGATGGTTTATGTCATGTAAATATATGAATGGTTTGTAATGAAATAACATTGTAAAAACATGTTTTGTTAATGAAAAGAGATAAGTTGTTTTTATGATTACTTATAATGTGTATGATGTCATATTAAGTGAATGTGACTGCTCTAACATGCCATTCCCATAGGATATGTGCTTGGGTATTCTCAAGAATTTCAGGAATATGTCCTATGGTAATGGTGTGTTACATTACTGATTATGGATTTTAACATAATATTAAGGATGGACTTATTGTTTAGTCATTACCTACCCTTGATTATAGAGAGAAGAAAGTTGTGATTCATATTTTTACTTTTGAGAGAGATAAGAGGACCATCCCATCCAATATAATTTCAATGTTAGTGGCCACTAGGATGCTTAGATAGGGGTGTCAAGGGTTCTTAGCCTCGATTAGGGATACCTGGGTAGAAATTAATAGCCTCCAAAGTGTTCCAGTAGTTTGAATGTTTCTAGATATATTTCCTAAAGAGTTACTAAGGCTACCTCTAGAGAGAGAGTTTCACATTGATCTAGTAACTGGTTCAACTTTGATTTCTATACCTCCAAATAAAATGGCACCTACAAAGTTAAAGGACTTAAAAGAACAGTTGTAGGATTTATTGGATAAGGATTTCATTAGGCTTAGCACATCACCATAGGGGTGCGCTCAGTTGAATAAGGTGGCCATCACCAATAAGTATCCATTACTTTGAGTCAATGATCTATTCAATCAACTTTATGAATATGACCTTCAAGACTCAATACAACCATTATGAATTTAATGTCATTTAGCTTTACCAACGCTCTAGCAACTTTTATAGACCTAATGAATAGAGTGTTCAAACTGTTCTTTGATTGATTCGTGATTGTCTTTATCAACAACATTTTGGTGTTTTTACAAACAAATAAGGAGCATGCCCATTATTTAAGAGTGGTTTTATAGACTCTCTGAGAACATTAGTTGTATGTTAAGTTCTTAAAGTGTGAATTTTGACTTAAGAGTGTCACATTCTTAAGACACGTGGTATTTTAAAAGTGGACACACGTCAACCCAAAGAAAGTGAAAGCTATAACAAACTGGGAAAAACCAATGACAATGATAGAAGTGAAAATATTTTTGGACTGGTAAGCTACTATTGAAGGTTTGTCTAAAACTTTTGCAAGATAAGATCCCCATTAACACGTCTGATGTAAAATAGCCTAGTTCATTTGGTTTGAAGCCTCTGAGGAGAGCTTTCAAAAATTAAAAAAGTGTTTAACTACAGCTCCAGTCATAGCGTTACCAATTAAAGGTGGAGGATTTCAATTGTATTGTGATGCTCCGAGAGTTGGCCTACAAGGCAATTGAAAAAACATGAACAAAATTACCTTACTCATGATTTAGGAATGGTAGCAGTTATCTTTACCTTAAATATTTGGAGACATTATCTATATGGTGAGATGTGTGAAATTTACTTGGTTTACAGGAGTTGAAAATATATTTTAGTAATCTGAGGCAAAGAAGGTGGATGGAACTACTAAAAGATTATGACTACTCGATTCAGTATCATCCTGGAAAGGTAAATGTAATAATAGATGCACTAAGTAGAAAATCTTTGAGTAGTTTGACATATATTGTAGTATAGAGGAGAGCTTTGACCAAAGAGTTACATAATTTGATGGATCAAGGCATTCAGTTTCAAATTTCATATTCAAAGGTACTACTGGCGAGCATCAGAGTACGACTGGTATTATTGGATAGGATCAGGTCATTTAAGACCAAGATCTTAAGCTTCAAAAGCTTATTTATGAAGTACGAGAATGATGTAAATATTCCAAGATTGATAAAGGAGGTATAATAAAGATGAATAAGAGATTTTGTGTTCCAGATGTAGAGAACATGAAGGAGGAGATTTTAGAGGAAGTGCACTATGCAACATACAATGTACATCCTGGTTCCACCAAGATGTATCATAACATTAGAGACACGTATTAGTGGGTTGGTATCAAAAAGGAGGTGGCTAAATATTTCTCTAAGTGCTTGGCTTGCTAATAAGTAAAAGTTGAGCATTAAAGACTCTCTAGTAAGCTACAACCATTACCAATTCCTGAATGCAAATAAGAAAAGATCACATTGGATTTTTTCATTAGTCTACTATATACAAGGACTTGATATGATACGATTTGGGTGATCATAGATAGGTTAACAAAGTTAGACCACTTCTTACTCGTGAAAACCACCTACTTAATGTCTAAGCTCATATAAGTATATATCAAGCAGATAATTTGTCCCCAAGGGGTGCCTACGTCGATAATATCTGACCAAAGATACAATTAGCATCTTGATTCTATAGGAAATTACAAAAGGCATTAGGCACCAGATTGGATTTTAGCACAACATTCCATCTTCAAATTGATAAGAAATTTAGGAGGATGATTTAGACCTTAGAAGACATACTGAGGATGTACGTGATGGACTTCGGTAGTAGTTAGGATTCACATTTGCCTTTGACTGAGTTTGCTTACAATAATGGCTATTATAGTAACATTGGGATGGCTCCTTATAAGGCATTGTATGGACAAAAATGTAGATCACTAATATATTAGGAGGAAGTAGGCGAGAGGTAGTTCGAGGGCCCAGAACTAATCAAGTTCACATCAAAGAAAATTCCATTAATCAAGCAAGGACTAGAGACACAATTTAGTAGACAAAAAAGTTATGAGAACTAGAAGCATAAAGATGTGGAATTTCAAGTTGGTGACTTTATATTTCTAAAGATATCTCCGATGAAGGGTGTGATGAGGTTTTGAAAGAAAGGGAAACTATCTTTAAGATATATTGGACCTTACAAGATAACAGAGAAAGATGAAAATGTTGCATATCGATTGGCGTTAACTCCAAATATATTGTAAGTCATCCTAGTATTTCATATTTTTATGCTTTTCAAGTACATTTATGATCCTTCTCATGTACTCCAATTATAAAATGTAAAGGTGAACGAGAATATAACTTATAAAGAGGAGCTAGTAGTTATTTTGGATTCTTAAGCGCACCAATTATAGTCAAAGCAGATTCTTATAATTAAGGTGATGTCGAGGAGTGACAATGCTGAGGAGATCATTTAGGAAACATAGCAAGAGATGCAAGAGTTATATATATATATGTATATATAAAAGGGGGATATTACAATCTCCCCTCATTACAAAAATATCTCACTTCCACCCTTATCTTTTCTATTTTTCATTTTCACCCTCCTAAGATCAATATTCATGAAACCATCCTCATCCTCTACTCTTCAACACTGATGACTCTAACAAGCCAACCATACACACCAATCAACTCCTTTATTTGAGCCCATCATAATCATACCATTTTTACCTCATAGCAATGCTAGAATCATCACAACAGTTGAGAATAAAAATTAGAAAAACTCAAATATTTAATCTATCACCTCTAATAAGTGTTACGGACCACCACCACCATCATTAGACTCCCCTTAATGTTAGGAGCACAAGTCCCATAATTAATCTAGTTGTCGATCAGTGCCTCTATTATCGTCGATTGACAAAAATAGAGGTCATGGCTTTGAAATAATATTTCTTTGATTCTTGGTTGAGAATCTAATTTTTTTGCAATTATAAAAGTTGTTTTACTCATCAAAACCTTTCATTTGGTATAAAAATTATTGAATTATGAGACTGAAAAATTTTCCTATCACCAGAGGAATATTCCAATCATTGAAGATACTGTTGCAGCGACCTTCTAACAAATTTTATTTAAAAATCTATAAATTATGCTAATCATTTTTTCCTAAAGAACTGTAGCAAAATTCTTAACAGTTTGCGAATTAAAAATCACGAAAATTTTAGGTGAGAATATGATCGAGGGTCGAATTGTATAATTGAACCATCCTAGCAAACCTAATGAGTCATAATTTGTTAATTGAGCCTAATGAATTGTAAATGCCACCGATTAAGATATTTTATTTCCTATTTTATACGTATATCAAGAGTGGTTGGGACCCACATGGCAAGGTTTGGAATAACAAATACATTAATTAAGTAAGTCCATACCTATCTATAAATATCGAATCCATGGTACAGTGCCTGTTGTGATTTCCTCCTCCAACTTCTGCTTTTCAACCTCTTTAAGTTAGAATTAGCTTATGAAGTTCATCTTCTTATCTTCCAAATGGCTCTAAAATCTCCTCAATTTGATAACAATGGAGAAAGTTGCACTAATTCTTGCATATATTTTTCAAATTCTTCACCTATAAGATATAAGATATACAAATTATAACAGTTGGACATACATGAAATCCCAAGGGCTTAGAATGAACAAAACCATATGCTTTAATTTTGTTACTATATTTCATTTCAATGAATATAATACCTAAAATGCGTTTTGAATCAATACATCAAATTTCCTATTTTAGTTATGCATTCATTCCAAAATCAGCATCCAATTTAAATAACTATAATAAGGTTTGTTATGAAGTAGAGTTAAAAGTCACAAAAGGGTATTACTACAAAAATTAGAAATCGAAAAAGACTAAAAGTATAGCAAAACCTCATATTAAATTTCTTACAAAATGATGGACTAAATACATCACAGAATAACACTTATTATCTTACATAAGGATAGAATAAATGAAACATATAATGATAGACTAAGCATCACCATAAATCCATAAACTATTTTTCATATATTATAATAAAATAGACCTCATGCAAGTGATAAGTCAAATGTCATCTGAAACCATATATGAAATCATAACGAAGGCAATATAATGCAATAAACTTGTGAGTTCCCAAAACATTCCCAAAAGAAAGTGAATATAAAAATATGATAACAAAATAACAAGCCTATAAAAGAGAACTGGATGATTTACAAAATCAAATAATCAAAAGCAATCGGTTAAAAAGTTTAATATGTTATTTCTAGAAAATATAAAGATAAAAAAGTTACAAGGATAATATAATTAGAATAAAGAATTTCATTTTATAGGGTTTTTAATTACCCAACACATTATAACTTTCATATACAAGCTTATACAAAAAAAAAACACAAAATTAGAAGGTATATGACATTAAACAATAGGTTTAGAGAGAACTTATTCTTCACTCCTCGCATCACTATCAACTTTGTCTAAGGCTGATTTCACATCCTTCCATAGGCTTATAATCCTTTTATGAAGGATTCCTCAACATTGTCATAATTACAGGCCTTAAATATCTTCCTTATATATTAAACGTTCGAATTAGATTTTAACGTCTAAAAGACATTTGTTCCTCTATGTCTTAGTTTTCTAATGGAATAAATTTCACACAATTTGGTTAAGTATTTCGAGATTTATTTCCAAAACACTATAGAATGTTCGAAAACAGGGACAGCAGCCAAAACTCAATTTCAAGCTAGAATTCAAAACTCTTAGAGGCAAAATAAGATTTCGGCTCCTTCATAAAAGTTTTAGAACTATGCCTCTAGTTTAATATCTAATTAGTATTATCCAATTTAAAGGTCTAGAGGCCAAGATATAGCTAAATTATAGAAGTCTATTCAATGGAACCTATCCATCCTGCGAGTTAGCCATTCCAAATCAACCAACTTCGGCCTTATCAAGCAAAAGCAACATAAAAACACATCCAATTTTAACCAACATCTCATAATCAAATAGGATACTTCCTTTACCAATTCCCCTCACATCACGTTCATAATCCAAGCAAACATATCAAAATTTCCATACCTCCTGAAGAAGTGATCAAAACCCTCTTACTTCCCTATACTTGCTTCTCTTTGCCTTTGCCTTTGCCTTTGGTCTTCTCCTCCTCTACACATAACACACCCATTCAAAACTCATCTTCAAAAATTACATATACATAACAAAATCCTAGTTAAAGAGAAAACCACTAAATTTTGCTTTGGTTTCTACCAAAGATTAGCTTGATTCCTTATATGAAAAATGGTGTGATGAAGAAGATGAAGTGGAGAGGAAATAGGAGAGGAAAAATCTAGAATTCCTAACCCTAAGCCACCCCTCTCTCCTGTCCTTATACCCATTCATACAGTTCCAAAACTCACACACATGCTTACTTACTATTGGACACACATGTTTTATTATATTGTCACATATGCTTTAATCCTATTGGTCCATTTGTTAACTTTAAAAAAAATTGCCCATTTGTCCTTCTTCTTTCTTTAATTCCCACATTGGCACATAATCTCATCAATTCATATCAATCTCATCATGTTTCACGTCTAAGTATGTACATCCATGCCGAAATGTACAAATTAACCTTTTACCCATGTCTTTTACATTAAGTATCAGTATATCCCTTACTATACTTAGATCCACTTAATTTGTTATGCTCACTTCTTATTACACCCTAGATATGCTATAATACTTCTAGGGTATATGTTGGGGCCTTATAGTATATACGGATTACAAGAGTCAAAAGTACCTACTCATACAGAAGGAGCTAAATTTGAGGCAACGACGTTGGCTAGAATTGTTTAAAGACTATGATTGCATAGTTGACTATTACCTAAGAAAAGCTAATGAGGTAGCAAATGCTTTGAGTAGGAAGTCCATTTTAGCACTATCATTATAGCATAGTAAATGGAGATTTACACCAGATGGAGCTTTGATAGCTCAGTTAAAAGTGAGTCCTGACTTGAGACAGATGATGGTACATACATAAAAAGAGGATGTCAAGTTGCAACAAATTGTACAAGTGGTGCAAGAAGGGAAACAGACTAATTTTGCAGTGAAAGATGATAGAAATTTATACTTTAAGAGTATATTAAGTGTACCATAAGTAAAAGACTTGAAGAAGAAGTTAATACATGAAGCCCATAATATTGTGTTCACCATGCATCCTGGGGGTAACAAAATGTTCCAGGACTTGAAACAACGTTATTGGTGGCCAGGAATGAAGCGTGATGTAGTGGACTATCTGTCCAAGTGCTTGACTTTTCAACAGGTGAAAGCTGAACATCAAGTTTCATCTGGCCTATTGAATCTCATTCCTATTCCATAATGAAAATGGGATAATATCAACATGGACTTTGTTACAGGTCTACCCCTCACACAGAGAAACATGAGGTGGTATAGGTCGTTATTGACAGGCTCACCAAATCAGCTCACTTTATATCGATTTGATCTAACTATTCTATGGATCGGTTAGCTGAGTTATATGTGAATGAGATTGTTCGGCTACATAGAGTTCCATTGTCAATTGTTTCTGATAGAGACCCACAGTTTATATCGAGGTTTTAGAAAAGTTTACAAGCAGCTTTGTGTACTCAACTGAGCTTCAACACAGCCTTTCACCCATAAATAGATGGGCAAACTGAGGGAATTATACAGGTTTTGGAAGACATTTTTTATGGAATTTCTAGGCAGTTGGGATGGATACATTCCTTTGATGGAATTTGCCTATAATAATGGTTATCAGTCTGGTATTGGCATGGCACTGTATGAAGCATTATATGGCAGAAAATGTAGAACCTCAGTTTTTTGGACAGAAATGACTGAGAACAAGATGATTGGGCCTAACATAGTCAAAGATACAGAAGAGAAAGTGAGCGTTATTTAGCAAATATTGAAGGCAGCAAGTGATAGACAGAAATCATATATTGATTTGAAGAGAAAAGATATTGAATATACGGTAGGTGACAAAGTTTTCTTAAAAGTTTCACCCTGGAGAAAGGTGTTAAGATTTGGGAAAAAGGAAAAACTTAGTCCAAGATTTATTGGTCCATATGAAATCCTTGAAAGGATTGGACCAATGGCATACAGGTTGGCTCTTCCTATGGAACTATCCAAGTTACATGATGTGTTCCATGTCTCAATGCTACAGAGGTACCAATCGAATGATTCACATATGTTATCAGTACAAAAGATCCAACCAAACTTCCCATATGATGAAGAGCCAAAGGAAATCCTATTTAGAGAAGTGAGATAGTTAAGGAATAAGAAAATTCCACAAGTGCTCTGGCAACATCATGGCATTAAAGAGGCAACTTGGGAACCTAAATCGACGATGATAATTCAATACCCTCAGCTATTCAATACAGGTATGAATTTCGAGGACGAAATTCTTTTCAAGGGGGAGAGAAATGTAAGGCCCCAACATATACCCTAGAATTATTATAGCATGTCTAGGGTGTATTAAGAAGTAAACATAATAAATCAAGTGCGTCTAAGTATAGTAAGAGACATAATGGTACTTAATGTAAAAGACATAGGTAAATGGGTAATTTGTTTGTTTCAGCATGGACATACATACTAGACATGAAATATAGATGGGAATGAAATTAATTGATAAGATTATAGGCCAATGTGGGAATTAAAGGAAGAAGAAGGACCAATATGCAATTTTCTAAAGTTAACACATGGACCAATTGGATTAAGGCATGTGTGACCAATAATAATAAAGCATGTGTGGCCAATAAGAATTAAGCATGTGTCTGATTCTTGAAAAAGCATAAATGAGCATATAGAGAGGAGAGACGGACTGCACTTTGAGGGTTTTAACTTCATATTTTTCTCTTCTCCATTTTACCTTATTTATCCCATCATTTTTCATGTAAGAAATCAAGTCAATCTTAAATGGAAATCAAGGTAAAAGTTAGGGGTTTTTTCTTCACCATTACCTTTTCTTGCTTTGCTTATGAAGAACTGAAATTATAAGGTTGGAAGTGGGATTGATGTGTATTTATGGTGTTTCTAGTTGGTGAGTTAAGCAAAGCCACAGAGGAAGGAAAGGAAAGGCATTAGAAGAACTACTTTGCCAATTTTAAGATTTGGGACTACACTTAGTCTAATTTCTATTTGTGTGTATGTTTGAATAGATACAAAGATTCATTTGGATGTGGAATGGTTTCTAGGATGATCTTTGTATATGGAATGGTTTCTGGGATGATGCTTTGGTATTATTTTGGTGTTACCTTGTATAAAATTGGATGAATATGATAAGAGAGTATCGTGAAGTGGAATTGTCTAGGGTTTGTTGAACCAGTCACATTGTTTGGGTTCATAACTCAACCTACAGAGTTATAAATTGGGTGATTTAAGTTTCATATGAAAACTGAGACATAGAACTAGAAATCTCTAGAAGAGATTTTGATAAGTATGAATTGCATCATGTTTTAGGGCTTAGTTTGTTATGTATTTAAGTGTTAATTTAATTGTTTAGCATGTGTTTAGGTTAGAATTGTGTTAGTTTGTTAATTAATTGTATTTAAGTATTTTTATGGGTTAATACAAGTCTTTGAGCTTAAATATTATGTTTTTGAAGTACCTTGATGTGTTTGTTAGTGTTTCAGGGTCAACATCGAAGAACGGAGAAGTTTCAGAGACACTCAGGCCGAAACAAAGGTCTATAATCGTGGCACAATAAGCCACGATTGTGACAGAAGCACTGCAAATAGCCCACGATCATGGCATATGGGCCACGATTGTGGGCCACGATTATGACAGAAGTCCATGACACAGCCCACAATTGTGGCAGAAGCCCGTGACACAACCTACGATCATGGTCTGATTACCACAATCGTGACAGAAGGTCCAGATCTGGCCCACAATTGTGGCCCTATGTCAGTAGATGCATAAACAAGTAAAAATGTCAAGTTTTGAGGGATTCTTTGAACCTTTTCAACCACCAAAAAACCCTAGTGCTGCCTAGAACACAAAAGGCATATAAAGAGCAAAATAAAGGAGATGAGGGAGCTTTTGGCATCAGCCACAATTGAGAAACCCTAGAGAGAGTTCATCGAGAGATTGAGAAAGAGAAGAAGGAAGAGAGATGTGGAGAAGAAGCCTACACGAAGTACATCCCAGAATAGGAGGTTTCTCGTCGTTGTTGCCTCCGTCATCCATTTGGATCTTATTTTCAGTTTAGTTTCAATTTTATTATTATATAGAATTGGGACAGCTGTTGATGATAAGATTATATGAATGTTGAGGATGTCTAAACTCATCTTCGAGTTGTTTTATTTTTGATTTAATGGAATTTGATTGTTGTGTTTTTACTGGATTATTGTGATTTAATTTCCACAATTGCATAACTCGGTGATAAACTGATAGGTTGAACCAAGTGAAAAATCATTAAATTAGGCTAACAAGAGTTAGGTAATTTAATATAATGAGAATAAAATCAAATTGGTAAATTGTATGAAGAGAGATCTTGCATAAGTAATTAGGCTAACAAGAGTTAGGTAATTTAATAGAATGAGAATTAAATCAAGTTGGTAAATTGTATGAAGAGAGATCTTGCATAAGTTTCTGATAGTTTTTGGACAACTTCGGATCTAATTACGGTTTTGGATAGATTGCTAATCTAGAGATTACAATTCCTGTTATCTTATTAGGGTTTATCAATTAGGGTTAATAGTTATAACTCGAGAGAGATTAATCAACCTTAGGACCGTCTAGAACCAGTAATCCAGTAGTTTATAATTGACTAGGTTAACATTGAAGATAGATAAAATTTCCTTTTCTCTTAATAGATAGTTCTTTACGTTGATTCTTAATTGGGTGTTGCAACTGCTATCTTGTTAATATTTTCATAATTGATTCTTGAAATTGAGTGCGTGATTGAAATAAATTCTTGTCTTACTTTGTTCATTTTGAATTATTACGAATTGTTTTTGGCCTTAGATTTTAGGATTAATTAACCTTCCTCGTGAGATCGGCACCGTAGGTACAACACAACGACTTGTGCGTTTACAGAATATCAAGGTTAAATATTAAAACTTATCCATATCAGAAAATCGCAATCAAACTCTGACTTAATTATGGGTTTATGACATTGGAAATTAATATTGAAATGGTGACCTGATGTTGTCCCTATTTTAGAGCATTTTGTGATGTTTGGTATATATTTCATGATTTAAAAGTCCAAATGGCTTTATTTTTAGTGCTTTGGAAAATAGAGACATAGGGGAATAAATGTCGAGCAGACTTCAAAACCTAGTTCGAACTTTTTTATATTAAAATTTCGGAACAAGTGGAGGTATAAATTATAGGTAGGGGACACGACAAGAAGGAAATTGCACAATTTTAAGTTTGTTTTCATTTCTGATTTTTAACGAATCATATCCGAACCTTTTTGAATGTGTATGAAACTTTTAAAACACCTAGAAATAAATGAAATAGGACTTATCTTATGTTAATTGGGTGATTAAACATTGGAATTTAAGATTGAGCATAATGCATATTAAGGAAAATTTACATGTACATAAATGACTTGTATGTATATTTATCATTCATATGTGTATGGTATGATCATACAAGTGTGATTTTGATACCCTTCTAATGGTGATAAGTTATGACTCACATGTATGAATGCAAATACAGATTTTATGATATTAAATGTGTATCATATGATTTGTCAATATATGAATTGTGAAATTGGCAAATGGTTAAAGGAAATATTATAATGCTTGCACTATTGTCTTGGTGGTAAATAGATAGGTATGCCTGTAGGGTTATAGTGCAGCTGCTACAGTTTGACACCAATGATGTCTTCATTTCGAGACTATAATGTCTCCACAGTTCGATGCCTTCGGGTATCCACATTTTGAAATTATCAAGTATCCACAGTTTTAATATCTTTATATATCCACAGCTTTTGTTATCCACACCCACGGGAACGTGGAGACCTAATACAGAAAGTAAAGTAAATAGTTATAAATAAGAAATATAGCATGACAACATAAATAATTGGTATTGATAAGCATTTGCATTTGTACTGATATCAATGTTTATGAATGTGAATTTATGATATATAAGTTGTGATATTTCTAAATGTGTGTGCTTGGCAGATGACTGCTATTAGTGATTATCCAAACTAAGTGTTTTTCCACTAAGCTTTCAAACTTAGCACGGATGCTAATCCTTATAGGTTCAGGTCATAGGAGTGAGGTACATGAAACATCTATAAGGAACAAAGCCAACAGCTAGGAGTAGAAGTACCTTTGGAATGTTTTTTGGTTTAAAATGATTGTATATGTAAAAGAGTAAAGAAAATTGTATGTATTCTTTTTGGATTATCATGTAAATATAAAGTTGTAATATTACTTTTAAATGATAATGTTAAGTGATGTGAAATTTCGTAATGTGTATATCAATAACAATGAATAGAAATTTATGTCATGAATGTATGTACAGGAAATTGGTTTCCATATATATGGGTGGTTGTAGATTCCTTATAGGGGGTGTTACATTTTGTGGTATCAGAGCCTAGTTTAGGTGGTTCTGACTAATAAAAGTATAGTAATGTGTGATATGGTTTAGTGTTGTATTGACCTAATAAAGATGTTCCTATTTTCTTATAGCTAGTAAAGATGGAAAGATCTCATGAAGCTGCTGAGGAGTCCGCTAATAGTGTGGTAGGGAAAGATCAATTAGTTTTGAGTCCTCCTGAGCCTCCAAGGGGTGAAGTATCGGTATCATCAATACCTGGGGTGATGTTTCTAAAGCTCTCTCATGATATTCTAAGATTGATGGGAAGAATGATTGCGCCTAAAGCTCCCATAAAAGTTTTAAGAAAGCATGGGTTAGAATAATTTGTGGGCTTAACTCTAGAAGAATCAGATAAAGTAGAATATTGGTTATAGCAAACACAGAGTGTTCTGGATGAGATCAGGTATACACCAAAAGAAATGGTCACCTGTGTTGTCTCTCTCTTACAAGGGGCTGCTTATGATTGATGGAAATTAGTCCTACTGCATCCTCAACTGGCTAAATCTCTGACTTGGGAGTTCTTTACCCAAGAGTTCAAAAAGAAATATGTCACAGAAGCTTATAAAGCAGCTCAATGGAAGCAATTTCTGAATCAGAGACAAAGAAACCTATATGTGGCTGAGTGACAACGTGTCATAACTCTAGTCAAAATAAAATAACTAAACTACTACTATAGCAGTGGTGAGTCCATATCGATCTCACAGAGGGTGTGTGTAAAGTTTATGAAATGAAACTAATCGATGTAGGGGGTTTTAGATTTTTTTAAAAAGAAAATAAAATGAAACTAGACTAATAAAAATAAATTAAGAAAACATGCAGAAAATGATAATAAGGGGAATTCAATAGGGACCCGATTCTTTGGTTCAATTTCAACCTACACCCTAATTAAGCATATTTCATTGATTTATTGTTCTCAAACCTCTCCTAACAACTATTAATCATGGGTTAATAATTAACCCAAGTTTTCCCTTAGGTTTTGTTTAATCAAGATACGATTGTTAATTAAACCTAAACATTGAATAACCTAGTATACGATCTCTAAATTTAATTAGACGTTAGCATTATGAATTAGGAAAACCTATTAATCAAGGCAACAACCACATATGATGCGTCATTTAACTTAGGTCATGTTATCCCTAATGATTACGAATCATTTGTCGCTACACATGAATTTTAACATAAAAATTACGGATTATATCAAAATTCTAGCAACGGGTTTGCAATTAAACGATTCAGTGAACGCATTAAAATCATTTTTTCATAATACTCAATTGGTTCATACACAAATAACTAAATAATAACGAAAATCCGATTATCCATACACAAAACTCAAATCAATTAACACAAGATAACATAATTAATTCCTAATGAGAGAAAGAAACAACAAAAACAAAGAAATACACTTAACACGGATCGTCGGCGTCGATGTCACCTCTGAACTGGCGTCAAGAACTTAGCCTTCTATGAGCCTCTCTAAAAAAAATGCTTCAGCCCCCATGAAAATACCCTAGCTAAAGACCCCTTGTAGTGCCTCCACTCTTCCGTTTTCTCTCCTAGTTATTGTTCATATGATGTGACAAATAAACATGTTGGGTTACGCATACTATTCACGCCTGCACTCCTCTCCTGCAAGCTCTCTTCTACTATTATGCTTCACACAACTGTTGTGTTCTCTCCTCACTATTCACTGATGTGACGAATAATGTTTGTGTCCACGCTACTATTCACTCTTAAAACCCTTGTAAACATTTGCTCTTGAAACGCATTCCTTGTCTTCATTTAATGCACATCATCTACGTTAAACGTAAACGTTGTCTGCATGAAACGCAAACATGGTTTGCTTTTTTCACACAAATGTTGGAAGTCTTGGGGCTGTGCGTTTTCTTCATGCATCACTATCGTTTTGCTTCTCTTCCAGCTGCTGGCTTATGTACTGTCGCATTGGTCATTGTTAAATTCACGTGCATGGGGTTGTCCCATCTTATGCCTTCATCTTTTTTGTATTTTCAACATATATCTCCTTTCTTGGAATTTTCATATCTTCTTCTTGCTCTATGAAGAGAAGTGAGTATTAGCCTTCGAAAAATGGTTTGATTATCGTGCTTTCGACCCACTTTAATTTCTTTGTTTCCAAATTGTACCTAAAATGATATATGAATTAAAATGAGTACCTTCAGCATTTTCATGTCCATAATCGCTAAGTGTTATGAGATAATTTCATAATCAATTAAGCATCTATCAATGAGTATGAAAAGGAGTTCAACCGACTCAGCAAGTATGCTCTAGGGCCTGTTCTGACAGAGGCCTTCCAATGCAAACAATTTGAGGATGGATTTAATGATTCCATAAAAGAGTATTTAGTGGCAGTAACTTCTCTACAACATGTGAGCTACAATCAGTTAGTTGAAGCAGCTATCATAGTAGAGAAGCAAGATACAACTAAAAGAGAAATGGCACAAAGGAGGAGTTTCTATAAAGGTGGCTCATATTCGAGTAAGAGAACTCGAGACTCACAGGGTACGTCCCTAGCAGAATCAGTTTATAGCCCATCCACCAAGGGAAGACATCAGGGACAGTTTTCAACATCTAATACTGATAAAGGCTCTTCATTTAGACAAGGAAATGGACTACCAGAGTGCCCATACTGCACCAAGAGACATTGGGCACTTGCAAGTGGTTGACTAGGCTTGTTTTAAATATGGGTGTATAGATCACCTGATGGCTAATTGTCCACAAGGATCGGGACATATTAGAGCATCTCAGGGGAGCAGAGGGGCATCCAATGCACCTATTGCGTCTAAAGGACGATGTAGAGGCAGAAGTGCACCAATCCCTATAACTTGTATTTACCTTGCTCTAGAACAGAAATCACTTAAAGTCAAAAGGAATGTACAATCACCTAGTACTCAAAAGCAATAGACTTTTGATGTTTCCCAAACAAAGGAATATGACTTCTTATTGTAGGAGAATTCATTATTTTTCTCTAGAATAAATGATTGTGATAAATAAAGAGATTAATGGGAGGGATTACTGTAACTACCATAATACATAGACTCTCGCTACGAAATCATGTTGGGATTTAATTATGAAATTCAGTATCGAGTTAATAAGGGAATTCTAGTGTTTGCTTAAGCTAATTAGACCATGTTGATATATGAAGATCCATTTCCACTGGTTTTGATTGTCCATTACAAGCTTAATACAAAAATTGACATTTGGAGACTATGAATCTTCTAAACCTCAACCACTTAGAACTTAACTAGCTCTCGTTCTAAATGCTAATTTACAGGATTTATAGCGTCAAAGTGTATAATAATGAAGTAATTAATTTTTTACTTGTCTTATCATTGTATCGGTTTTAGTGGTTAACTTTTTGGCAATTGATGTCTATTCCAATATCCCAGCTTCTATCAAGACTCGCTTTTACGCCCAAGCTTCCCAACATCATCCATTCTCTTATTTTGTTTACACTGTTAAACTTGAACTGAACAATGATGGTAGGGGACTTCTTATATTTTATACCATTCCTCTATTTTTATATTAGATAAACTAAGGAATAAAGTGTAAATGTGAAGATCTACGAATATCCCTTGAATTGGAATATAGAATTATTTGCCTAAGAATTAGATTATTCCAATTTAATAATTAACAAAATATGTTGCATTTGAATTAAACTATTCTCTATAAACCTATTGAATAGTGACAGTTAAAGAACAAGTGAGAGACAATTTTATATTCCAAATTACATAGAAAACATTTCAAGTTACTACTTCCCTTAATCCTATCAATTGTTTTAAGCCACTTTAATATTGCAAGCTATATTATGAATGAGGTTTTTGGACAGTTAGACTTATCCTTATAGTTTTAGATTAAGGGATAGCTAATTTGTGCTCCCTAATCATGTCTAAGCAATATTTATTTGTAAACACCCTATAATTATGTTCAAGTCATCCGATTGTGTTGGGTTAAGTTAAGTTATGAAAGTATTATAGGAAATGATCCGTTATAATTGCATAAATCTTTGCAAACAATTCCATTAATTACTTTGTATAATCTCTTTTACTTTAGTCATACCTAAAAGAATATGTCTTATCAAAGCTCTTTCAGGTTTTACTATTAAGGGCCCTAATTCACACCAATTATGATGCGAAATGCTTTTCTTATCTTTAACAATAGCTTTGAATTTATTCTTACCAAGCTCTTTAACTTTTGCATTTGATTCAATATCTAAAAGTTATCAAGCTTCTTCATTTAAGTTTCAAATTTTGTTTCCCTTTAACTGATGAGAATGCGTCCCTTTAGCCCATATAGATTCTATATGAATGAATAATTTTTAAACCTACTTAATGATGAGTATCTTATTCATTGTTTATATTTTATGCAATCACAAATTGCCCTCATTCTTATGAACATAAACGTCAGCTTATTTTACCTTTGAGGCTTTACCTGTAACCACATTCTAAACCATAAGAAATATGTATGCTCTTTTTTATATAGATTTAGCAATTTTCTTTAGAAGTATAATGTATAAACTATAATAAACTTGCAATCTATGAAGGATAGAAGATATCAATTACAACATCTAACATAAGATAGGAACTTATTTTACAATCCATTAAGGATAGAAGATATTAATTGCAACATCCAACATAAGATAGGAACTTATTTTCCATCTTCCAATCCTCTTATAAATTGAGTCAAAAAGAGGTACGCAATAAAAATTAAATTGGCCTCATTATTTTAGTAGGAATGTCTAAATATTTGGAAGAGGTTTAGTGCACCTGACATCTTGTTAACCTTGAGAAAGAATTAGCTAAGTGTGCAGCATCCTTGGAGATGTAATACTAATTCTTCCCTTATTTGATTCTCCATCCAAATAGATTGGAGAACTCTTATAGTAAATTCATTGGCAAATTTATTGAACCGTTATGAGCCCATCAAATTAAGAGCAAATCATTAGCGAAAACTAGACTAAGTCGCTTAAGGAAATAAGCGACTTAGTCTAGTTTCCTTATAATTCTTGGGAATTTAAAAAACTCCCTTATACTCAATCATGTAAGAGATAATTTTATTACGACCTCCATAAAAAGGGTAAATTAGAAAGGGAAATTGGATCCCCTTGCTTAATACTTCTAGTTGTATTAAATGTGTAAGTTAGTTCACTATTCATAAAGACCCCAAAAGAAGTGTTTGTTAAATATTATTTGATCCAATCAACAAAAAGACCTAGAAATCCAAATGCCTCTAAAATGTTGAATACAAAGCCCTCTTCCAAATAGTAAAATGCTTTATAGAAATCAATCTTCAATGAACAACCATATATAGACTTCTTAGTGTGATAATTCTTCAAGAGATCATGAATCATGAGCAAGTTATCTAAAATGCTTCCACCTTTGATGAATGAACTTTGACTAAGATGAATTAGACCTCTCAAGGACTTCTCCAACCTGCAAGCTAGCATCATTAAGATGGCTTTATATATAAAATCATGTGTAAAAGAAGGGTTACCAATTTTAGGAATCAAATAAATATATGATTTACTAATCTCTTTAAGCATTCTACTATTGGAAAATAAATTTCAAGATAGCCTCGGTCACCATGTATCCAATTATACTTCATGTCTTTTGAAAGAAAAGTATATTAAAACCATCTGACCTTAGTGCTTTCTTAAGATTTTAACTAAATATAACCATTTCTGCATTAACTTATAACCATTTTTGCATTAACTCTGCTAAAAGGTTCGACAAGCTACTTCATCAGCTCCTGACTCAGTGTTATCCCAATATAACCCCTTAAATCTTATAAAGATTAATCGTAACAAATTTCACATAGTAACTTCTTAAAATGGTTAAAATTCAACTCGTTTAGGTTGTCTTACCTATAAATAAGGGTCCCAAAATCATCATAGAGAAAGGTAACCTTGTAGTGATTTTTCCTCACATTGATAGATTTATGTTCCTATCTCCCTCTTTGATCCTCATTACTTTATCTCTTTATCTCAACGAGTTATTAGAAACATTGAGAGCTTATGTTTATTGATGAATCATCTCTTTTTCAATGTTCTTCAATTCCAATTAATCAAGAGCTCCATATAATTCACCTTGCAATATATAAGAGCCTCCTTAGTTCTCCTAAATTCCTCCTTAACATTTGGGAAATACCCTTTACTTAGCAATTTTCATTCTCCCTTAACGCTCTTAAGCTTCTAGAGATAAATGTAAGCTTTATATGCATCGACCTACCTTTCCATTTGCTTTCTTAAGGCATTCCAAAAACCATATGCATAAATTAAATGGTTATTAAACCTGAATAAGCATATAGTTATGGATGTCCGCCCACCGATGGGCCGACCAGCCCGCGGTCAGCGGGCCAAAGGCGGGCCGAGCCAAACTCGACCTGTCTATATTTTTTTAATATAAAAAATACAAAACGGCGTCGTTTTGAATAAAAAGACGCTGTTTTGTCAAGCCGCGGGCCAGCCCGGCCCGTGGCACGCCAAAATCGGGTCAGGCCGGGCTGGGCCGAAATTGACATTTCTACATATAGTAGGATTTAAGAGAGTAACGTTTGAGACTTCTAATAAAGCATGATCAAAACAAAAATAAGTCGAACTCTGTATGAATTTTATCATCTAATAATTATTTACTAGTACTCTATCAACCTTCTTTCAAATTCTCTAATTCTCCTATTATTTATTATCCTAATTGAAGTAATGTCCTCCATATCTAAGATCAATAATCCCAAATTCTCAACACAACTTCTCATATCATCATTTAAATGCATAAAACAACTACTACCATTTTCATTTTCATTAGAGTACAAAATCTTGTTAATAGACTGAGACCGAAGTTTCTTTTATATTGAAATAGCAAGGCCACAAGTTTTATTTCATTTATAATAGTAAGTATAAAGTCTCATATTTATAAAATGTTGTATGAATTTTATACTTTATAACATCACCTTCAAAACTTGAACTTGTATTATCAATTATTAAATATCTTAATGTGACGTTAGAAGATATAATTAATAGATAACACAAGCCCTATTTTGTATAATAAAAAAGAAACTTAAGAGTTTATAAAATGAATGTATAATCTTATAATCCATAAATGTTAAAGATGGGGTAACTTTGTGTTCAATCTAGTAGTTTTTCATACATTTTTGTTACACCAGAGAACTCTTCACACCATATTTATGGTATTAAATGCCATAATTATTGTATAAACTACATCATAAAAGTTTTAAATAGTAAAGGATATCCCACCTTGAGGCAAGTTATAGCTATAATTTTATGAACAAATAGTAAGCTTTTTAATAGATTGATTTCTCATGCATCTTCAAACATAAAAATCTAACCAACTAAATTTGAGAAGGGATATAATATTTCTATTCAAAATTTCTTGCGATTGCCTCTCCAATAACATTGGAGAAGAGACATGCTTTTAAAGAATAAGTATTAAAACGATGCGTTTTCATTCTTTACTAGTAACTTTAATTTAGGAACATTATTAATGCATTCACTATTCTTTTTATCACAACTCTTACTAGCGAAACTTCTCATTACACTTTGTAATTTTTATATAACCTAATTAAGGGGCAATATAAAAGGTTTATTTTTAAAATATGTAAACATGTAAGCAACTAAAATAAACATTATTTTTTAGATCAATTTAAATGAGAAATAGTATGTATTTTGAATTTTAAATTTTGATTTTCTCAATGTTATCAAATTTCAAATTATTAGAAATCATGTTATTAAAAATATTTTTAAGTTACTTTTTTGTTTATTTTAATCTTTATTACAAATAATTTTTAACTGAATTATTTTATTTATAAAAATTTAAACTAAAAATTTTAAAAATTAGACACTAAAATTAAAATATTGACAGTTATCCTATTAAAAAATAGATAAAGTGTAATAAATTCGATGCATTATTTTTATTGGTTTATTCACACAGTTGCAGCAAAACAGTTGTTACTAATTATTGCTTCTTGATTTCTTCAAACGCTTAATAACAAAGCACATGCAAAGCTTGAGAATCTCTGGCGTAAAAAGTAATGATAAAGCCTTAGTCCATTTTTGTGTTTAGAAATGATTAAACATGCTGGCGCAAAAGTACGCAGAACCGGTGCAGTGCATGCGTGTCCCTATATCTTTATCAGAATTTTACCTTTTCATTTTATTATATCATTATTCTCAAATTACATAAAATTCTGAATCGTAGTCCATATTTTGTAGGGATTTTTATTGAAATTATTAGAATGCATGCCAAATAAAATTCAAATAACCGCAATAATCTATAAATTTTTAAATATCTATAATAAACTTAGCAAATAATTGTTATATTTTAGCTTAAGTTTATACAAACAATGCCTTAAATACTTGTTTCTTTCTTTTTTATAAATTCATGCCAATTAATAAACAGCAGGAGTAATTTATATTTGGTTGACAACATCTAATCTATCTCTTTTTCTCTTTTTAAAATTTCATGTAAATTAATTTACATAAAGAATAATCTATATTTATCAATATTTTAAAAATTAAACTGGTTTAATCAATTTAACAATAAAAATCTTAAACTGACCAAATTTTTGATTTAATTTAATAATTTTTATAGTTAAAAACTAATCAGTGTATTAATTAATAGGTCAGTTTTATAAATGAAAAAAAGTTAATTAATTTTTATTCACCAGCCTTATTTTTAATTAAATTTTAAAATTTTTTACGAGTAAGGACAACTTTTTTTAATTATCTGTTAAAAATTTTAATCTTATTCATTCTTCAACTAATTTTATAATGGTTTAATATTAGTTAAATATTTTAAATTTTAAGCTTTTTATTTTATCAGTTTAATTTATAATTTGATTTTAAAAATATTGATATTTATAATATTAATTACGTATATACTTTAGGTTTTGAGTACGTTATAAAATTAGCAATTACTTTTTAATGTATTCAGGTTATATAATATACAAAAATAAATTATTATTTTGTGAAAACAGGGCGGCCTTTAAAATTAAGGAATCTATTTATTTATGCAAAGTCTGTAGATTAGGCTATTGAGAATAGAGTTGGAACTGAAAAAACGGTACAGAAGATTTGGTTCCTCGATGACACCCTCAAAACAAAGCATTTCAAAAGTTTAAGAATCTATCACATTAATATAGACTGTGGATGACGTAAAGGAAAAGACAAAGTTTGTAGTTAGGTTCAGAATTCGAAGAACGAAATCACGTGAGTGCATGCATGGATATTATTCACGTAACTTACGTACGTATTTATAGGTAAAATTTATTAGACTTTAAAATAATAATTAAAATAAAATATATGTATATTTTTCATATCAACATTCCGAGGAATTCATGAACCAGCAGACCATAAAAAGGTGTACAACTCGACGCATAAACAACTGAAGCAATTTTCTCTTTCAAAAAAAAAAGACAACTGAAGCAATTTTAGGTGAAATGGTGCCGTAACAAATGGAACCGAAGAATCCCAATACGGACTTTTGATACAGTCTCACGTGCCAAATGTCAAACGCAACACGCCACGTAAGCCTTTTCTGTTTTCATTTCGCTCACGTGTTTGAGCCAACCCTCGACGCTTAGTCATTGGTCATATTCTCTGGACATATTTGCCCCTGAACAAATACTCCATTATCCAATTAGTAAATTACTCAAAAAACTCTTAAGTAGACCTCGAGAATCATATCTACAATTTTGAGAACACGACAGAGAGGCAAATGAAGTCGTGAATAAATTAAAGCGTAAGTTGGGTTGGGTTACTGGGAAAAGGAGTTCTCAGTTTCAAGGAATTCTCTAATGTTAAAGCTCCTGTCTTCGTGTTAGGCTTCTTTTACCTAATTTTTCTCTTGCTTTAAAGAAACACTGTTGTACATTTTCCGTTTCTCTCCAAGTGACTGAAATAGATCTCCAGCATTGACTCAATCTGCAGGTAAATTTGTTGGTACCATAATCTTTTTGCTCTTTTCTACATCAGTTACAATTTGATTTTACTTGATGTAACTAGCAGTATAACATAACCGAATAAAGTGACGTTCTTTGTGATGGAATCCGCTGAAGACAATCTCTCTTACCATTAGAGATAGTTAAGGTAATTGTTGAGAATCCGTAAGATTGGTTATCTGTGCTTGTTTCTGCTTATGAGATCTGGAGATGAAGATAATGTTTTGTAGTAATTCAAAGTGAACAATGTCTTAAAGTTAATTCATGCAAAGTGGGTTCTCTGTCTGTTTTTTCTGGTAACCCATTCAACTTTTCCTTGATGTCTCTTCTCAATTCGGTTAGTGTTTTTGTGCAGGACAGTTCCTGATAATGGGGTGTCAGAAAACGAGGTTTTTCCCAGGACGCCAAACTTCAACTCGACCTCTGCCGTTGACAGGACCTTGGTCAACATTTAAGGAAGGTTCTACTTGAAAGCAGTTAGGGAGGTGGAGTAGACTAAAAGTTTCAATTTTTAACTGGTTTCTGAAGTCGCATAATGAATTTTGGTCGACAAAACCAAAAGGAGTCGCAAATTGAGATTCCAAAAACTCCATTCAGGCCTATCCCACAAAAACTCTCTGTGATCTACACAGACGAGTTGGGAAATCAGATAAACCAAGGAAATTGGATTGGACCAGTGGGGATTTCACCTGCTTTTACTCAAACACATGGCAATTTGGTGGATGCACGATTGGCTCCTTCCAATTGCAACTGGGAAGCAGCTATTGCAACAAAAATGAGAACTTATACTGACAACATCCAAGCAAGCAGAGAGCGTTATAACCCAACATGGAACAATGTTCCTTTCGAAGTTCTCTTGGCTTCTCAAGAAGCAGCAGCAGCTTCTGCAAGTTGGGCACTGTGCGAGAATGGAGGCTCCTCACTCAAATCAAAGTTATACATTAATGGAAATTACACACAACCACAATGTAAGACATTTCAGTATTTATTACATGAAATAAGCAATGCATATAGACAAGACAAGACATTTTCTATGCTATTTTAGACTCTTGGGATGATTATGTTTGCAGCCACAAATTTGGGGTTGTTCCAAGCAGTTCATTTTTGCACAAATGTAATTTGCTTTGGGTTCTCTGTAAATGAAGCGAGTTATGGAGGAAACAGGATCTTGTTCCTGTGAACAAAAGGTCTTAAGGTGTTGTAAGGAACCTGAAATTGGCAGCATTAAACATCAATTGCCAGTAATAAATCAATATAGAGCATATCGCATTCAAAATTACTATCAACAAGCTAGACCTCACCATGGGAATGCCATCTTTTCCTGTAATTATTTCTTTTTTAAATGGAAGCTTACTATTCAATTTAAGTTCATCAATGTTTTTCGGGAACAAGTTTATGAAGGCTACGCCTTTGAAGTTGTGAAGTTTTCAATTTGTACTCTGACTTCAATAGTCTGAGATTATGACCTCTTGCAGATGAACCTCAGCCTTGTTATCATGCTGCTGATGACCTAAACTTGAAACAAGAAATCACAAATGGATTCTCTGCCAGTTCCACCTGTCACTTTGCTCCTGTAACACCAGAAAAGAGCATCAGAATAGAGCACAATCAGGTAATGGAATTACAATTCTTATGTCAAAGTGAAAGAAGAAGCCAAGAAAGAAATGAGCAGGAGAGCAAACTTGCAGCCGCAGGGGTCAATGACAATAAGATTCATGCCAGTAAAGAACTCCACGACCTGAAGACAGATTCTTCACTTGCTGATACTTCTACAATGATTAAGGATAATCACAACTTTGAAAGGGAAGGTGGCAATACTATTGACCTAAACAAAACTCCACAGCTAAAACCTAGGAGGAAAAAGCACAGGCCTAAAGTGATTATAGAAGGAAAGCCTAGGATTCAAAAACTGGACACACCAAAACATGCTGCTTCCAGTAGGACCCAGGCAGGAAAGAGGCAAGTACAGGAAAAAGCAGTTAACACAGTGGTATATCCAACTGGGAAAAGGAAATACGTTCGAAAGAATGCAGCCAAGAAGCTCTCAACTCCAGATGAAGCAACTGGAGAGTCCATTGATTCAGAAACACTTTTACCTATCAAAAGGTCGTGCAGAAGGACATTAAACTTTGATGTGGAAGGACAACCATCAGGTAAAAGCTCTAAATTTAGGTCAACTATCAATCAGAAATCTGAAACTGATGGACAATATGCTGCTGGAGGAAAGCAAACAGTGCATCTAGGCCCTGGAATTGAAGTTCGGCTTAGAAACACTCAAAGAGGAATTGCCAATTCTCATACCCTTTCTATGCAGGAAGTGCTTCTAGATTACCTTTCAGTACCTGAGAAGAAAGCGCCCAAACTACCAATCTCTGTTGATAATGCTCCACAGCAAGAAAAAGTGAATGCTGATTTTGAGCAAAACCGAACAGGAGATATAGTATCTGTTCCCTGCGCAGAAGAAAATACTACGAAAGTCTTGCTACAATGTAACACTCAATTATCACCAATTGTTCTTAATGGCTCCAACTGTAGCACCTGCAAAACTTCGACCGTGGAAGGACAAGCACAGAGGTCAAACAATAAGCCTTACATATTTGTAGATTATCCAGAAACTTTCAGCACAAATATAACAGGAATTCAATACAATGCTTTACCTGCGTATCAGTCAATGAGCTGGTTGAAATTTCCAAGCACATGCAGGAAAAAGAGAACTGAAAAGGGTCAGAATTCAACCACACCCAGCACAGCGCCTTCCATGACTGCCCCTAAAAATTTACAATTTCAGCCATGCCCACAAAAAGATTGCAATCTTGATCCTTCTACCTCAATATCCAGCTGTGCTTCTACACTTTATTACAGAGGAATTCCAGATGCACTCAAAGCAGGAAGAGTCCTTCAGCACAAGCCAGAAGTTTTTGGGTGTATGATACATCCAACAGACATGTCAACAAAAAAGAGACCAAAAGCTTACACTCAAGTGAGGGATTTAGCTTCACTGGCTGGAATTGCACAGTGTGCAACTAGTCCAACCTGTGCAGGCAGACAACCAATTTCAGACAATAACCGGCAGCAATTTGCAATACCAAGTGGATCTCTTACAGTTACAGAAGCATCACTGTTAGGGCAGCCAACCAAAAAGAGAACCAAGAGGAAAGTTCCTTTGGTTAATCTAACATTGTCCAGGAGAAACCAAGAGTTGTCACTCGGAACAATGACTTTATACAATAACCAAATTCCTGCCGAAATTCAAGGTATCACCAATATCATACTTCAATTTTGGATATAGTTAAAAAAATATCAGTTTTACAAATTAATGTATCTACCAACTTTGCCATTTGCTTCTTAATCAATAGCCATCTCGTGCAGGTGCTCCTAATGCAATGTGTAAAGAAATGTCTGCTGCTGACATAATAGTTGAGCGATTAGCACATTTTGACACAAATAGGGAAGATAATGGCATCTCATACATAGAGCAAACTGCACTTGTGCCTTACAGTTTTAAAAATGAAAAGCAGAATGCCATTATCCTTCATGGGAGAGATGACACTATTATACCCTATGATAGTTCATTTGAGCCCATCAAGAAACATCGGCGACGGCCTAAGGTTGATCTAGATGAAGAAACTAATAGAGTATGGAAGCTTCTTCTAGCAAACATCAATAGTGAAGGTATTGATGGAACAGACGAGGAGAAAGCAAAGTGGTGGGAAGAAGAACGAAATGTATTCCATGGGCGTGCAAGCTCATTTATAGCTCGCATGCATCTTGTTCAAGGTCAGAATAGAATTTTGTTAAATTGCTTTATTCAATTTCAACAGGGCCAACAACCTCCTTGAAGTGATTCAATGAATAGTTGGTGAAAATGTTACATTGCTAAGTGAATCTTTGTGTTGAAACACTAGATGTAATCTAACTGCAACTACAAAAACACATTTCCAACATGTATCATTAAACCTGTAATTTATTCATGTTATAAATGAGATCCCTGAACATTACTTCGCCAAGTAACTTGACACATTGACTATGTCATATATAACATGGATTCAACCAACATATGTCGGATAATGAACATATGCAAACATGAAGGTGTGAAATTTAGAACTGTTTCTGCTAATATAAAACTTAACACTGAGCTAGTAGATCTGTAGATGTTTCATTCTATAACCACTGGATAATGACAGAACACGTGCAAACATGAAGGTGTGAAATTTAGAACTATTTTTGCTCATATAAAACTTAACACTGAGCTAGTAGATGCTTCTCATTCTATAACCAGTGTGTAAACTCAAACGTTTAGTCATTATCCTCAGCAGTTATAGTTTAAATCTCAAGAAATTGAGCTTTTGTTATATTTGCATCTCAATGTTAACAAGTCTTTGTACAATTAATTTGCATTTGAAGAGCAATGTCTTTATACAGGGGATAGACAATTTTCTCCATGGAAGGGATCTGTAGTAGACTCGGTTATTGGGGTCTTTCTTACTCAGAATGTATCAGACCATCTATCAAGGTGAGCCTTAGTTTTCTACATATTACTACTAAATTCTCAAATTTGAGGAAGTGCAGAAGGGAAAAGTTTTACTGTTTCTTTCCAATTGTTCCTTTTCCTGTTTTCTCTGCAGTTCTGCATTTATGTCTCTTGCTGCACACTTTCCAGTTCAGTCAACAAGTAAACATACGTCATGCCATGGAGGAAGCATAACAAAAACAATTGACGAGCCTATCGTGTGCATACTAGAACCTGAAGACACCATAAAATTGGATGATATGTCAAACCAATTGATTTGTGATCAGAGTTCCATGACTATTGAAGAAAATGAGCTTGTCAAAGAACAGGAAGTAGTCAACAGTAATGAATCATCTGCAAGCAGTTCAGGCATCCTTGGCTCAGGGCTCAACAAGGAGACATACTACCAATCAATAGCAGTCAGATCAACCATGAGCACCAATGACAGAGAGGGGAGTTACACAGGAGAATGCAGGATAATAAACAATGCTTTTTCATCTCAAAATTCTGGACTTTCATCTCAGAATTCTATAGATACCCCAAATGTTCAAGCTGCTGAAATGAAAGAATCACTTCAAGAAAGCAATCCAGTAGCCTACAACCTGACTGAGGCATTTCAACTTGACAGTTTCTTTACCTCTACTCCTTGTATGGAGCTATTGCAAAGGTTCAATTCTACAGCTGAATCCAATATGCTTTACGAAGATAGCAGTCAACTAATCAGCATGTCATCTGATCAGAGTTTGAATAGTAAATGTGAAACAACCCCAAGTCTGCATAATGACTTCCTGGGCCGAAAGATAGATGGTTCACATCTTACCTCCAATTTAAAAGTTCAGGAGGTTGAGCACATTGAGGTGGTCACCAATGAAATTGGAGGGTTCAACTTATCCAAGGAACAACGCCTAAACAGTGTGAAAGATAATAATTTTATTGCAACACAATCTGGCAGTCAAAGTGCAGGTCATCAAGGGCCAAGAATGAAAGTTCAAAATTATTGTACATCTCCAACAGCAAACTTGTCATGCAACATTACTCATGAAGATAGGCATACGAGTGCCCAGTCTCAAAACCGCCCAGATAAAGGTTGTTTTGTTGACAAACAACTAGCTGAGTTTGGACAGGCTCTAGATATCATGGAGAGTACCAGTACATCTGTTGAGCAACAAAAGAATTCACTAGATACCATAGTGTCAGACTTGACAGAGCATACTAAACCTGAGATTAAAGAGCTTAATAAGATGGATGCAGCCAGAAAAGCCAAAGGTAGAAGGGTTGGCAAGGAGATACAAGGTAATGTTGACTGGGATTCCTTGAGAAAGCAGGCAGAAGCAAATGGCAGAAAAAGAGAGAGAACAGAAAACACAATGGACTCATTGGACTGGGAAGCTGTACGATGCGCAGATGTTAATGAGATTGCCAACACAATTAAAGAACGTGGGATGAACAACATGCTTGCAGAAAGAATAAAGGTAGAAACTGTACATCGTACAATAATTCATCTAATCCAATCCAACTACCTAAAATTAGAGTCACTTGATTCCAACAATCACATCGATAATCATGCAGGAGTTCCTTAATAGACTGGTAAGAGAACACGGAAGCATTGATCTTGAATGGCTAAGAGATGTTCCGCCAGACAAAGCAAAGTAAGCCCAAGAATTAGTTCTAGACTTGAAAAGCACCAAACACTTATCTCAGTCATTAATAAATAAATAAATATATATATATATATATATAAGGCTATGCTGATTTTTAGAGTTTCATGTAATGAATGCAAAGTACACAAGTTCATTGGTTTATAACTTTACACAGTCACAACAGTAAGCTACTTGCTTTCAACTCACCTTTGCAGGGAGTATTTGCTAAGTGTGAGGGGATTGGGGTTGAAAAGTGTTGAGTGTGTACGACTTCTAACACTTCATCATCTTGCTTTTCCAGTAAGTTCCAGTGAACTGAACACACATCGAAAGTAAAAGATTCAACCTTGTTGATAGCAGATCTCAATTAACTAAACTGTGAAACAGGTTGACACAAATGTTGGACGAATAGCTGTACGACTGGGATGGGTCCCACTTCAACCACTTCCAGAATCTCTACAGTTGCATCTTCTGGAGCTGTCAGTATAATAACTAAAAGATTAGAGATGCTAACTAATATGTTTAATACAAAGTTACTAACAGTATTTCTTTATAGGTACCCGGTGCTGGAGTCAATTCAAAGATACCTCTGGCCACGACTCTGCAAACTTGACCAAAGAACACTGTAAGGATTTTCCAGTTGGCAACTCAAACAAAACACTGAATGCAGCTATATATGAATTGTCAAGTTACTTGTAAATAAAATCCTTTGCTAATCAATTTTAGAATGAGTGAACAGGTATGAGCTGCATTACCAGATGATTACATTTGGAAAGGTGCCCTTAAGTTTCTTTAGATATTACCTAACATTCACTGGTTTCTGTAATAAGAATTTGAAACTATGAGACTATTTCCTTTGAGACTTTATGCAGGTATTTTGTACAAAAAGCAAACCAAATTGCAATGCCTGCCCAATGAGAGGAGAATGCAGACATTTTGCAAGTGCATTTGCAAGGTCTGTGTATTCTTTTTTTTTTTTTCAATTATCACTGCCATGTAGTTGCCAACCATAAAAACCTGACGTGTAAGATCAAGAAGCCAAGTGAAATAAAGCCAAAGATACTAAATGTACCACAAATTTACATATAATCAAAAGTAGGAAACTTAGTTTCCTGTTTATCTTGTACCACAGGGTAAAAGACATCCACGGTCAGCAACTGTGTCATTTGCTAGGCAATTCTACAAAATGAAAAATTAGATATGCCAGCTAATAATGAAACCTTGTTTGCAGTGCAAGGCTTGCCCTGCCAGGGCCGGAGCAAAGAGGTATTGTAAGCGCAGCTGAAAGCAGAACTACCCAAAATCCTGATGTGTTGGTTATACCAGTGCCCTTATCTCTACCCCAAGCAACTGAACCAGACAAAAATTATCAAACAAACAAAAACCAACAGTTACTAACAAAAACTGAGGGAAAAAGCTGTTATCCAATTATTGAAGAACCATTATCACCACAAACTGAGTACGGTGTACTGGCACCAAACGATATTGAAGAAACATTATGCGAAGATCCTGATGAAATTCCTACGATCAAGCTTAACATTGAACAGTTCACCCAAAATTTACAAAACTATATGCAAAAGAATATGGAGCTTCAACAAAGTGACATGTCAAAGGCTTTAGTTGCTTTGACTGCAGAAGCAGCTTCTATACCTACACCAAAGCTTAAAAATGTGAGCCGGTTACGAACAGAGCACCAAGTGTAAGTATTTGCATCCATCTCTTTTTGATAGAATAATATTTAGTAGCAATATGATAGCTTTTAAAGCAAGTATTTGCATACAAAAAGTTATTCATGTCTAAGACTCAGCTAGTTGAATTTGAGGTGATAGGTAAAAGTTTATAGTTATTACACCCCATAACTTGGAAATTTTAGTTGCTTCAACGTGATTTTGCAGCCAGTTAACGAAAATAAAATTATGAGACTAACACTCTCCACATTCGCCATTCTTAAATTTGATCAACGACTTATTGGCTTGTACAATCTTGGAAAAGTTATCATCCACTTTGCACTGAATTTCATCTTCTTGAACTACAGATATGAACTGCCGGACTCTCACCCTCTTCTGCAAAGGGTTAGTTTCTATATCTTCATCAGTAGGGAAGTTGTTTGACCCCCTCCCCCCTTCCAAAATGATATTTCTTAATTGATTTGACTTTGGTTCAGTTGGATAGAAGAGAGCCTGATGATCCGTGCTCATACCTTCTTGCCATATGGACACCAGGTAATGCTATTATTATATATTTTCTTCAGTTGAGCAAAGTTTATCTAGGAAAGACTAGCAATACAACAAGCCAAAGTGCTTGGTTTGGCTGGATGAAAAAGCAACCTCATGCACAGCCTAAAATAGCACCATTATGACCAAAACATTTTGAAACCCATTGGAAAGTTGCGTGCACTATGTACAGGCAATCGTGGTACGCTTATATTTTATTCTTATTCCAAATATTATCTGGAATTGCTTTGATCAGGTGAAACAGCAGACTCCATTCAAGCCCCTGAAAATAAATGCAATTCTCAAGAGTATGGCCAATTGTGTGAAGAGACAACATGTTTCTCATGCAACAGTTTGCGAGAAGCAAATTGTCAAATTGTACGGGGGACACTTTTGGTAAGAACATCTGTTCCCGTTATGATTTTGATGTCCTTAGAATATATCCAAACGATTGCAATCACCAACACTTATAATATCTCAAAAACAGATACCATGTCGGACAGCTATGAGAGGAAGCTTTCCACTAAATGGAACATATTTCCAAGTAAACGAGGTTAGTGCAACACACATCTTAATTCCATTGAGTTCGTCTACTTTATATTTCAACAGAAAATACATTTTTCCTATGCAGGTATTTGCTGATCACGAGTCTAGTCTAAATCCAATTGACGTACCTAGGGCTTGGATCTGGAACTTGCCAAGACGAACTGTTTACTTTGGGACATCCGTGCCAACAATATTTAAAGGTAAAGCTTAGTAATTTATGCTGTTTAAATATGTAGCACATGTCAAACAACACTGAGATTGTGTCTGTGGGTTATCAGGTATGACCACGGAAGCTATTCAACAATGTTTCTGGAGAGGTGAGTAAAACCGTCAGTACTCTTCTATGCAATGTTGAACGTTATGTTTTGTGAACTTTGTGTTGATTATTACTTTAGGAATGCATATAAGTGTAAAGCCAGTATACTAACATTCCATACCATTATTTAACGCATATTCAGCACATTGATTCCATAAACTATCTAGTGTTACAAGAAAACCGTCTTAAGAGGAGTATTTTCCTAATCATTATCTACTCTATACATTTCCCTGCCATTTATATTCCATGGCTTGTGTGATGTTATAGAATTTAGTTATTTCACAATATTATCTAGAAATATGTTAAAGTTCATTATTTGCTGATAAGTTCAACAAATTCAGGATATGTTTGTGTAAGAGGATTTGATCAGAAGAGTCGAGCCCCACGTCCTCTAATGGCTAGGCTGCATTTTCCAGCCAGCAAGTTTGCAAAGACAAAAGTTAAGAAAGCGGATGGTTAGATAACATTTTCTGCAACATTCACTTAATAATTTTGTGGCGCATCCTAATTGACTAAGACCGTGTTTGGGGGACAATAACTAGCACCTTTCCATGCCATTTTTAAGTAGCTTGACTTAGTTTACAGAGAATAGGTGCAAAACCAAAGTGTAGAATCCCATTAGCATATGGGCATGTAGCATGTACATGTGTAACATGGTTTAAATCTTTCAATATTAAGCTCATCTTTCTGAGCCATTCATCCGAAAACACTACAAAACACGACAATGTCAAGCAATGCAAGCTGCTAATTTGTTCTTTCCTTTTCTCTTTCCAAAAAGATAATCAAGGTTTGCGGTTGGCAACTATAATTGCGGTGTAGTGTTGAACAAAAATTGTGATATTGTGTTCTTTCATCAATAGTGTCAACCATAGTCCCCTATTAGAACTTCGCTGACAACTATCAGCTAGCTAAAAGTAAAAGGCTGGAAATAGCCACTGTAGATATCGCTGCTTCACTTAAGCATAAATGACTTAAAACAAAAACCATGCTTCGTCGGAGATTTACAGTAACGAAGATTGTTTCCATTTGTCAGTCTGATACTAAAGGCCATTGAACTCCTTGATGGACTCAAAATTATTCATCACTAGAACACCAACACGTTACGTTTATCACTAGAACACTGCATCGATGCAGATACCAGAAAATAGGCAACACATAGTGCCACTGCAGAAGAATCAGACATGAAACTGAGGAAATGAAACAGCAACTTAAACGCAGAGCGGACTCAACAACACAAGTTAAATGGAAGCCACAACCATTTAAACTTAATGAAACCACCAAAACATTAACAGAAAAGGAGAGAAGAAAGAAACATAAAGGCTAATTCACTGAAAAGAGTGAATCAATGAAAGGGGATATCGTCGACTATGGATCGAGAGCGTACCTTTCGATTTCATGGAGATGGAGGAAGAGGAAAGAAGAGAGCAGGAGAGATGAGTGTCTTTGCTTTTAGCGCCTTTTTTTTAAGCGCCCTTTCAGTTTTCGTTTCCCTCCTATTTTTTGGTTCTTCAACCCACACGTGGCAACTACTGGGCGGTTTTGGTGGACTTAACGGGCTTAGTCTAACATGAACAGTCACATAGTATCCTTTTAACTTCCAAAATAAGGTAATTATGATCTTAAACTGTTTTTAGGACTCCTCAGACGTAAATGTATGTTTGTTTCAAAAAGAAAGGATAGTAAAATTCTATACAATTTTTTAAACAATGGAAAATTATTCAGGAATCTAATCCAAACTTGACTATCATCTAGAGTATATGTTACTATTAGTACACTTAAGCAGTGGTTAACATTAAAAAATATAATTAATAAAATGATATCGTTTAATCACTTTAATAAACGACATTGTTTTTAAAATATTAGTGTTTACAACTTTATCTTATTAATCAAAATTTTCAACATTAACCACTCCTAACATATAATAATAATAAAAGTTTTTATACAAGTAGTATGTCACGTTAGTAAACATAATAGAAAAGTTAACGTCGGGTTAAAATTTAAAAAATAAAAGTTTAAGTATTTTATTGTTATTTTTTAAAGTTTAAATTATATTTGTAAAATTGAAGATTTTTTTGTAATTAATCATTTTTAACCGTTTTCAATAAATTTTTTATTTTAAAATAAATTTATACATTATATATTTTAAATAGTCTACTTGTCAAATTAATAGTTTATATCAATTTAATGATTAAAGTTGTTATATTAATCATGGAAAAAAGAAACCTCGAAACATTCTGCTTTTATCGGACCTAATCACACTTAAGGGACATGCAATGCTCTGCTGGCCTTGGCATCCAACTTGTACAAAATTATAATATAAATGGTCAACACGCCTTAACGATTCATTGAATCAACTCCACAAGTCAGTTTCTAAGTTCTAAATCTTTCCCGATTTGATGAAATTAAAAGGAAAGTTGCTTTGCTTGTGGCCAATTGAATTGTGAGACAACGGAAGACCAAGAGCCGAAGACGCAAGATACTTCCCACTGGTTGAGATTTCAAATTTCAATAGTCACCTTGTGGAAAAGGAAAATAAATGTCAGCCTGCTTTTATCTGGTCCTTTCCAGGGTGTATATATATATATTACATTATTTAAAAATTCATAGTATTTTATTAATAAACATACTAGAAGGAAATAAAAATCTATTTTAGTTTAACTAAGTTTAAAAATATATAGTACTAAGATTTTAAAAAAATTATAGTTTTCATTTTTTAGAAAAATCCTTTTCTTAAACTTCTATTTAAAAATAACATTGAAAAACGCATGAAGCCATGAACATTAGATGTTGATTAATTAAATGTTACTGAAATAACGGTCTAACTTAATTTGACTAATTAAATATGATTTAAAATAATAATTTATTATAATTTATTATAATTTATTAATTTATGTCAAATTTAATTAGTTCATATTAAATTAAAAATTGAGTTGAATTATTATATCTGCAATATTTAGTTATTCCATATATGATAATTATATTACATGTATTTTGTTGTTATTTTTAAACAAAATTGAAGATAAATTTTTTTGAAAAAAATTAAACAGAGTAAAGAATTCTTTTACTAATTTTAAAATTACTTAAATCATATGACAGTTCATGTTGTTATTTTAATTTTTTGTTAAATTTTAAATAAATTAACATGTATTATCAAGTCAATATTAATATTATTAAAAATTATGAGTAAAACTAAAAAACGTATGTGTCAATTAATTGAGATATGATGTTTTTAAATATTAAAATATGGAACATTAATTAAAGAATCAAATCAGAAGGGATTCTTGAAGGTATAATTCTTATAGTTTAATTATCTTGGAAAACATGCGAACCTATGTCTTAGATTTAGGTTATACTTAGTTGAAGTTTTATAATATAATGGAATGGAATTTGATATTATTATATCGTTTAGGAGGAAATTTTCTAATATAATAGAATGAGATGTGATAGAAGATGAAGGTTTCATATTATATCTCAGTCCATCTTAAACAGTAAAAATAAAAAACCTTCAATTTAGAGGATTTAAAATTGAATGTAAAATGATAAATAATTTTAAAATATATTATATTATAAACCTTTCATCTAAACAACATTTCACTATATTACATTATGAATCATTTTATCCCTCTTAAATAATAATTTTCTAATATTACATTTATTTACATTCTATTCCATTATAAATCATTCCATTATATTCCATTGTATTTCATTTCATTAAAAACTTTAAGTCTAACCGTTTTTAACCTTAAGGTCTTAATGGAAATGTTTAAAATATCTTAGTGCTAGTGAAAACTGAAAAAACTCAAAACTGCTATTTGGTTCAGTGTTTTGGCAACAGATACGTATCATCACAATACATAATTTTTCAAAATCTAGATGTGTACTTTTGAACGAATGGTACAATTTCCCCTACATAATATGATGTAGTCTTTGAACTGTCTACTGTACTGAATATGATAACATAATACCTTCTATCTTCCAATACGCTAAGGCTGATAAGTCTTCAGAGATTTGTCCATTCAAAAGCATTTTCTTTATTCCTAAGCATAATCTTCTTAAAACTTAAATTTTCACACATATCTCAACCAATTATTTATTTATTCCCGAACTTTACATAAACGTGTTTTCAGTTTTTCACTTTACGTAAATAATAATAATTGATTGATTGACTCTTTTAAATCATAATAGTAAACTTTGGAGTAACAGGTAAAATATGACCCTCTTTAGACCTATGCCTTACAGAAAATCTTGTATACTGAATACGTTTACTTTCTCTTTTACAATGTCAACAAATATTAAACATGCTTAAGTATATGTATTATTTTCCTTATTAATGAATCTTTTTAAATAAAAAATATGAATTATTTTGTGATATGAAAAGAAAAATAAAAAAACATACATAAAAGTTATTACACGGATGAAAATAATTATTTTGAAGGTGTTAGTAATAAATATTTAATTTATCTTAATATTTATTATTTTTTAGTATATATTAATATTTATTTTATTTTAAATAAAATGTATGTTTATTTGGGTGTATTAACAAATATTGTAGAAGGTGAAGATTTTAAAATTATTAACAATCAATTACCCGCCAATGTATACTTATGTACTCTTATATTCAAAAATAAGCGATTGCGTTTCAATATTAGTTTTTTATAGCCTTATTGTACGATGCTAAATAATTATAACAATATATTTATAAAGAAAATGCATCGCTAATGATAAATATTATTTTCATATTGTCTATATTACATAATTATTAAGGTACAATAAGGTAAGGGATCTTTTAGTTCTACTTTTATTTTTTTGTTATGGTTTTTAGTTTTAGTTTTTGTTCTCTATTTTTATTTTTATTTTTAATTAAAAAATAAAAACCTGTTTGGTTGAATTTCCTAATATAAAAACTGAAAATAAACTTATTTGGTTAAAGATTGTAATAAAAAACTAAAAACAAAAACATATTTGATTTTATCATTTTATTTTTATTTTTTTAATTGTACTCTTATGTTAATTATTTTTAAAATAATATGTTATGTTTTTAAATTAATTAATTTTCATTATAGTTAGAAATAAAATATATTTATATTTATATAATTAAAAAATTTTGCACATTAATTGCATATAATAAAATTCTAAATTAGAAAATTACAATAAGTCTTATAATATAATTATGTATAACACAACAAATTACATATAAGAAGGCCAAAGTTGTGCATCAAACATGATTTAGCTCAGTTACTTACACTTCTCTTTTAACTTTTTCTAATCAAAGAGAAACACACTACTTTAAATTGAACTATTTCAACTAACATTATTACAATCCTTCCCAACTCATAAATCATGACCTTTTTCTTGGTACAATCCTCTAAGAATTACATGATCCATAAATTAGTATTTGGAAATCTGTAGAATTCTTTCTCAAGGCCATGAATTTGTAACTCCATCATCGCCATCGTCATTGTCGGATCCTTGTTGAGTTAGATGAAGATGAATGTTCGGTTAAGGTAGCATGTGGATAATGTTGAGGGAGATGATGAAGATAAGAAAATTACAGGACCATTCAATATTCCTCAACTTGGAAATATATACAATTGAAAGTTGAAGGAATTAGTAGCTGCAATTCAGATGACTCCTTTTGATCTGCAGTTACTAGAGTTGTTCATAAACAACCTTAGCAACTAGTTGGTTTAACATGTCAACAAACTGGAAGCAGTTAAAAATTGTAAAAAAGATAGTCTGGTAGAAGTGCTTAGATCTTTCAATAAAGAATTGAATGTTTCTAAAATACAATAAAAGAAACAAAACAAAGATATTCAAGCAGGAAGTGGATATAACGACAGTCAGACTCTTTTGAAACAAACATATAAACCGAAAGTATCAAGAACTAGCAAAACTTAGGATAACAATCACCTTTTTTGTGCATCTCTTGAACGAGGTATGCAAATGAGTGACCTTCTTCCATCTGCCTACTTTCTAGCTTATCAAAAGCTCAACCATTCCTTTTTCTGCTATTAATTAGAGTACAAAAATGGTAGAAGAATTTCACTAAGTATACATCAAGAAGCATACTCTAATTAAGTACCGTGATTGAAGCGCTTGGTATGTGCATTGATACTGAGGTGAAAACTGTAGCTATTAGATCAGTAACAATGGGGGTTAAGTTGACATTGACTAAACCAACAAATTTTGCATACCAAAGTATAGTATGAAATCATTATTTAACAAAATCCTTTACCATCCTCAGCTGGCGACTGATGGGCATCAGGAGATTGCTTAATGTCATCTGATGCCTTTTTGGTTCTCTCCTTCCATCGTGCCCATACCCACTTCAAGATGAAGAACCCTCCAAGAGCATAAACCTGAAGTAGCACTATACTAAGGTTGAATAATGCACATAGATTAATTTGTACAGTCACCAAGCACAAAGCTAAATAAGTGTCGAATAAAACACAGTTGCATTATAAGCATTGAGAAAAGATAACACTCCAGGACACAACAACTCTCATGCTTGATGTAATATTTTGTTGGTTTCAAGCAAAAGTAGTTAACAAGGTAGTCATTTGCATGGTACGTGGAAGGAAAATTTAAAGAAATACAGAAGATGGTTCATACTTGAGTGGTATTTTCAATTCCGAAAAGCTTATCATTTTTGGGATGATTGTCTTATGGTGGCCTAAGAATCTGCAGTGACCCTCAACAACGATTGCCACATTGTTTGAATGTGTGGTGTTAAGATATATTATATATATATCTTTTATTTAGTTTTGGCATTTTAAATTGGACATCTAAAATCTTAAGTGTAGTGGAATTAAAATTGTGATTATTTGGTTGAAGTGGGATTTGTGCAAATCTCCTAATAATGGTAGAAGTCTATCTTCAAGGTGTGTAATTATCCATATCTCCCATTTACTACAGATGTCTATCTCTAATGTGAATCTTGCGTGAGTGGGTAACAGGTGTGGTGTGTGTTAGATGTTCATTGAATAAATCAAGCAGCAATTGTGCATGTCTCGGTGATATAGTTTAAGGCAACTTTGGTTTGTGCAATGGTGGGTGCATGTTTCTCAGCTGACAATATATATAGGTGTTACATTAATTAATAGAGAACTTGGTGTTTTAAAAAATCTCTACAGTTGATATTTTAACATAACTCTATTAAAACACGTCATAGCAAGAAACCCTTTGTGTGTTGCGTCACCTGTTGATGTGGCGTATCATTGAAGCTGTGGATATCACTTGTATTTAAAAGAATATTTACTGGTTGCGCATATGAATATTTTTTTCAGCTGAATATAGTATGAATAGTGACTCACGGTGAAGTCACTGGAGGCGTGTGTGAGACGTTTGGTTGAAGGCGCAGTGGTTTTCTTGATTGTAGTAATTAACGTGGAGGCTCAGTGATGTTGATTTATGTGTAAAACGTTCCACACATCTTGATGTTATGATATAGTGAAGATCATCTTTGGTGAAGTGGGTATTGGCTATTAATTGAAGAAACACCGTGAGTTGTTTTTCTGTGAAGAAAGAGTGAGCTATGGTGGAGAGTTTCAGCTGGGTTATTTCAAGAAGATAAAATCTATAGGAAAGTCTTTCTTTTTATTTCAAGTGTATTTAGTTTTCGTTCTTTATTATTTTAATCACTTGAGTTGTTCGATTAATTGTCTTTATTAGTAAACGGTGTGTGAAAATCCTCTGTCGAGGTTAGTACAAGGCGGTCGTACTATTAGGTGTGAAAATCTTTCACGGGAAGTGAGGTTGAGTGATCGTGTCAAGGGTTGAGTGGTGTCGGCTCAGTAAAGCCTTAAGCAATTCTATTGTACTTCAGTGAAAGTAATTAATCTGGGTAAGGGCCTCGCAGATGTAGGCAAGGAGTGCCGAACTGCATTATCAAATTTCTGGTGTTTTTATTATTTCGGTTTTGCTTGTTTTTATTTTGTTGGTGCCAAAGAAGTTTACGAGAAGTTTGCGAAATAATTAACCCCCTTCAGTTTTTCAATTGGTATCAGAGCGAAGTCACCGATTCAGAACTTAGTAGCAAGTTGGTGCAAATCCTAGTTTCGCAAACATGGCCATAAGAGAAGGAGCATCAATTATCAGGCCACTACTGTTGGATGGTTCCAATTATCCTGCATGGAAATCAAGGATGAGGGTCTTTATTCAGGCATAGGGAACAAGAGCATGGAACTCGGTAATACATGGCTGGACACATCCGATGGTTACTGACGATAAATGAGAGACAATTATAAAAGATTCATCTGAATGGGCAAGAGCCGAAGAAGAAAGAGCACTTGGAAACTCACAAAGCATTGCATGCAATTTTCAGTGTTGTTGATGAAGGACGCTTCTCAATGATATCAGCCTGTGAATTGGCTAAAGAAGCGTGGGATATGTTGTAGACTATTCATGAAGGTCAAAATCTGTTATAGTGTCAAAACTACAGATGTTAGTTGTGCGGTTTGAAGAACTGAAGATGGATGGGAATGAGACTATTGGGGATTTCATGAAAGATTGCGTGATATAGCGAATTAGGCATGTCAACTCGGGGAGAAATATTCCAATCTGAAACTAGTCAAGAAGACGTTAAGATCACTTCCTCCCAGATTTATTCCGAAAATTGCAGCAATCGAGGAGGCTCATGACATCAATGATTTGTCATTGGAGAATGTAATTGGAATTCTTACAAATTTCGAAATGAATTTGTTGAGGGACAATTAAGAGAAGAAAAAAGGATTAGCATTGCAAGCCGAGATTGGTAAAGTCACGAATGACTTAGAAGATGAATCCGACGAGAACGAAGAGATAGAGCTATTAACACGAGAGTTCAATAAGTGGATGAAGAGAGTGAAAAAGGACAGACCTGAGTTTAGGCAAAAAGGCGAGAGCTTATTGAACAACAACTTCAATCAACAAGCCAAAACTCATAAGGAAGAAAGAAAAGTAAAGAGAATTCAATGTCATGAGTGTCAAGGCTTCGGAAATGTTCAAGCGGAATGTGCTAATACTATGAAGAAGAGAAAAGGAAAATCCTATACGAGCACTTGGAGTGATAACGAATCCGGAAGTGAAGAAGAAGTTGTTAATAATGATGCATTGATTACTTTGTACAGCAAAAGTCCAGTTACTTGTTTAACAGTAACTGAGAAGGAAGTAACTGAAGATGAAAAAGTGAGT
>JAOQMS010000005.1:41958248-41975253 GCA_027563885.1 Erythroxylum longipes | reverse complement strand
ACTAGTCAAATAGAGGATAAGTCAGTTACTTCTGAAGAAGAAATCGATGACCGAGATAATGTGACGAGGAATAAGCCCTGGTTTGAATTTCTTCAAGGGGCATAGGGACTGTGTGCTTTACATTTTTTAAAGTATGGTTTGATTTTTAAAAAAAAAGAAAAGAAAAGTCCAAAAAAAATATTTTCTTTAGTTCTTCTTTAGTTTTATATTGCTATTGTCGTCCCATTTTTTTTAGTAGTTTGTATTGTGACTTCTATTTAGCTCCACCGAAGACTCCTCAGCTCTCTTATCAGTGTGGGTCTCTCTCTCTCACTACACAGACAACACTTATAGTTCATTGCTTGGGTTTATGAATTTGATCAGTCTGATGAAAATGGAATTGAAGTAAGTACTAATATGTTGGCATGTGTTTTGAGTGGTGGTAAATTGTTATCTTGGCATGCATATGATTCTTCCGCTGCAACTACTGTTGATTTTATGATTTCTTTATTCGCTGAGATTGATTATGTTGAAGGCATTCTTCGTTTTGACAATGTTTTGTCCCAAGGGGAGACATCAGATTGTTTATGGTGATTGTTCCATTCAAGGGGTGATTTTAAGGTATATGCATGACTATTCATCTTGCTTTTTGGCATCTTTTGTCCCAAGGGGGAGAAATTTGGATGATTGGATAATTGTGATGTTGATGTTTGATTAAGGGGGAGCATTGTGAATTTCATGAATTTCATCTTTATATGTCCAATTATGATTATTCATGTGGAGTTCTAAAGTTGTAACAAATAATGCCAAAAAGGAAGAGATTGTTAAGATATTATATATATATCTTTTATTTAATTTTGGCATTTTAAATTGGACATATAAAATCTTAAGTGTGGTGGAATTAAAATTGTGATTATTTGGTTGAAGTGGGATTTTTGCAAATCTCCTAATAATGGTAGAAGTCTACCTTCAAGGTGTGTAATTATCCACATCTCCCATCTACTGCAGATGTCTATCTCTAATGTGAATCTTGCGTGAGTGGGTAACAGGTGTGGTGTGTGTTAGATGTTCATTGAATAAACAAAGCAGCAACTGTGCATGTCCCGGTGATATAGCTTAAGGCAACTTTGGTTTGTGCAGTGGTGGGTGCATGTTTCTCAGCTGACAATATATATGGGTGTTGCATTAATTAATAGAGAACTTGGTGTTTTAAAAAATCTCTACAGTTGGTATTTTAATAGAACTCTATTAAAACACGTCATAGCAAGAAACCCTTTGTGTATTACGGCACCTGTTGATGTGCTGTATCATTGAAGATGTGGATATCACGTGTCTTTAAAAGAATATTTACTGGCTGCGCATATGAATATTTTTTTTCAGCTGAATATAGTATGAATAGTGACTCATGGTGAAGTCACTGGGGGCGTGTGTGAGACTTTTGGTTGAAGGTGCAGTGGTTTTTTTGATTGCAGTAATTAAAGTGGAGGCTCAGTGATGTTTATTTTGTTTGTAAAACGTTCCACACGTCTTGATGTTGTGATATAGTGAAGATCATCTTTGGTGAAGTGGGTATTGGCTATTAATTGAAGAAACACCGTAAGTTGTTTTTCTGTGAAGAAAGAGTGAGCTATGGTAGAGAGTTTCAGCAGGGTTATTTCAAGAAGATAAAATCTATAGGAAAGTCTTTCTTTTTATTTCAAGTGCATTTAGTTTTCGTTCTTTATTATTTTAATCACTTGATTTGTTCGATTATTTGTCTTTATTAGTACACAATGTGTGAAAATCCTCTGTCAAGGTTAGTACGAGACAGTCGTACTATTGGGTGTAAAAATCTTTCACGGGAAGTGAGGTTGAGTGATAGTGTCAAGGGTTGAGTGGTGTCGGCTCAGTAAAGCCTTGAGTAATTCTATTGTATTTCGGCGAAAGTAATTGTTACCAAGCCTCTATAGGTTTACACCCGTTTCAGTCATGGGCCTAAGTCTAAACAGCCACATATTGAATTTCTGAATTAGTCAAATGTTTTAGTTATTTGTTTTAGTTATTTGCTTTTCATGATTCCTGTTTTGTATGAGGGAGTTCCTCCATTTTCTTTCCACGTTCTTAGTTGAGGAGGTTGTTCCTCCATGTAGAAGGATTGCTCCTTTGATGTAGGAGGTAGTTATAACTCACTGTTGTATCTAAGCAAATAACATCAATGAGAATGGGGGCTTCAAAAATCAATTAAGTCTTTGAGCACTTTAAGTCTCAAGGGGTTCCAGGTTCCCTCTTTTAGAGCCTGAATTTTCTGTCACCATAGGCCGTAAAAAGAAAACCCTTAACCCAAACACTCAAACACCTACCACACCCTTAACCCACAGACCCATAACCAGATCCTTAACTCAGGACCATAACAGTTTGGTATCAGAGCCTGGAGTTACGGGAGACTCTGTTCAAGATCAATTAGCAAAACTCTTTGAATTTCTCTTAGCCGAACAGCAGGCTAACAAGGTCCGAAATGAGAAGGTTGAGTAGTTACATGCCAAATTGGATGCAATGTCACAGGATTTAGAATCCACGAAGAAGGGGCTGCAATCTCCAGGCGCTGAAAGTCAAGCAAAGTCAAGGAGAGATAAAGGATTTTCTGGTGCTTCGGGTTCCAAAAATTCTGGAGGAAGCTCGATTGTACCAAAATTCACAAAGCTTGATTTTCCTCGCTATGATGGGCTGGAAGATCCATTGGGATGGCTTTGTCGCTGTCAACATTTTTTCCGACATCAACAAACACCTGAAGAGGAGAAAGTGAGCCTAGCCTCTTACCATTTGGAGGGAATTGCTCATCTGTGGTATATGCAGTTGCTGGATGATATGTCAGACCCTAATTGGGATGAATTCACACAACAATGCAATCTTCGCTTTGGGCCTCCAATCCGCAGCAACAAGTTGGGAGAATTAGCGAAGCTTAAACAAATAGGTTCTGTTGCAGAATACCAGAACCAATTTGAAGCATTGGTATCTAGTGCTGGAGCTCTTACACAACATCAGAAGGTGCAACTTTATCTCAGTGGGTTACAAGACGCAATTGCTGTGGAAGTGGAACTTCACCACCCAAAAGACTTGGTGAATGCAATGAGTATCTCAAGGTTGTACAAAAGAAAATTATTTACACGTTCCGTAGCTGTTAGAGACACTCATCGCAGCACCTTCACATCAGAATTCCATCAGAACCGATCGGTGAAACGACTGACCAGGGAAGAGATGGAGGATCGGCGAAAGAAGGGACTGTGTTTTAACTGTGATGAGCAATTTGTTCGTGGCCATCAATGTAAAAAGTTGTTCTGGATAGATTTGGAAGAGACATATGAGGCGGGAGAAACATTTTCAGATCAGGATCTAGACCCACCCGAAATTTCATTGAATTCCATTACTGGAATTCGAAACCCTCAATCCATGCGTTTGTTGGGTATTTGGAAGGGAGGTCAAGTTCTGATTCTAGTCGACTCTGGCAGCACTCACAACTTTGTTTCTGCATCAAAAGTTGAGGAGTTGGATACTGAAGTGAATGAGAAACGTGGCTTGAAGGTTAATGTCGCCAATGGAGAACAAATTGACAGCCCAGGTATATGCAAGGGAATTCCGATTCTATTGGAGTCTAATTCTTTTTTGGTGGATTTATTTGTTCTGCCCCTAACCGATTTTGATGTGGTTTTGGGAGTTAATTGGCTTCGAACCTTGGGACCCATTCTTTGGGATTTTGCTGTCATGAGTATGTCTTTCTTCCAGCAGGGACACTTGATCAAACTGCAGGGCATCAATTCTTCATACTCTACAAAGCAGTCGGACCTCAACATTATGCAGATTTCCTCTGTTTCAGATATCCAACCGCAGAAATTGTTGGCTAAGTTTGCTTCTTTATTTAGTGCTCCAACGGGATTACCTCCCAGCAGAGCCTGTGACCACCGAATTCCTTTAGAACCAGGGGCAAGACCTGTTGTGGTTTGACCTTATCGATATCCACAAGGCCAGAAGGATGAAATCGAGAAGCAGTGTGCAGCAATGTTACAACAAGGCATAATCTGGCCTAGCCGATCACCTTTCTCTTTACCAGTGATACTGGTTCCAAAGGCAGACGGTTCTTGGCGTTTATGTGTTGATTACAGGGAGTTAAACGCCAAAACCATCAAGGACAAATTTCCCATTCCGGTGATAGATGAGTTATTAGAAGAGTTAGGTGGAGCTAAATTCTTTACAAGGCTAGATCTTCTATCTGGATACTTTCAGGTGGCCATACACCCTTCTGATGTCGAAAAAACAGCATTCCGAACTCATCACGGCCACTTTGAGTTTTTGGTGATGCCGTTTGGCCTTTCCAACGCTCCTTCAACCTTTTAAGCTTTAATGAATGAGGTCTTTCAACCATACTTGAGGAAATTTGTTCTCGTTTTCTTTGATGATATCTTAGTTTTCAGTCAAACATGGGTAGAACATCTCTACCACTTGCGACTGGTATTTCGATTGTGGATGAAGAACAATTTATTTCTCAAATGTTCCAAGTGTGTTTTTGGACAAACTCAAGTTTCTTATTTGGGTCACATTATTTCCCAAAAAGGGGTGCAGGTGGATCAGTCCAAAATCTCAGCAGTCCTAGAATGGCCCAAGCCCAACACTATTCGTGGGTTAAGAGGATTTCTAGGGCTAACGGGTTACTATCGAAAATTTGTACAGAACTATGGCATCATCGCCGCGCCACTCACGGCTATGTTAAGGAAAAATGGTTTTCGTTGGATAGAAGAAGCCATCTCTGCTTTCGAAAGATTGAAGTCGGCCATGACATCAACACCCATCTTAGTTCTGCCCGATTTTGAACTAACATTTATTATTGAATGTGATGCCTCTGGTATAGGAATTGGAGCAGTTCTGTTACAGCAAAATAAACCAGTAGCATACTTCAGCCGATCAATGGCAGCACGCCATCAAAGCCTTCCGGCTTATGAGAGGGAATTGATTGGGTTTGTGAAAGCTATCAAGCACTGGCACTCTTATCTCTGGGGTCGGGAATTTGTTGTTCGAACAGATCACTATACACTCAAGTATCTGTTGGAGCAACGTCATCTTTCATCTCCACAACAACACTGGGTCAGTAAACTTATGGGATTTTGTTTTAAAGTAGAATACAAAGCTGGGAAATCCAATGTTGTTGCAGACGCCCTGTCCCGACGAGACACGGATCAATCTGTTCTCATAGCAGTTTCTATGCCCCAGTTGAGCTTGTTTGAGGATATTCAAAGAGAGCAGAATGATTCTGAGGAAGTGCAGCAACGAATCTCTGCAGTCAACAATGGTATAGCCTCTTCTAAATGGAGTTTCAAGCAAGGTTTACTCTTTTACAACAACAGAGTTTACCTTTCGCAAAATTCTCCATACATTCAACTCGTGGTTAGTGCCCTCCATAACCAGGGGCATGAAGGCTACCAGAAAACGCTGTACAGGATTACTCGAGATTTTTATTAGTTTGGAATGAAGCAGTATGTGAGGGACTTTGTGCGAGCATGTGATACATGTTAGAGGCACAAAACTGAAACACTCCAACCAGCTGGAATCCTTCAACCTCTTCCCATTCGAACTCAGATTTGGGCTGATATCTCTATTGATTTCATTAAAGGAATTCCTACTTCGCGAGGGAAGAATGTACTGCTGGTGGTCATAGACAGGTTTTCAAAGTATGGTCATTTTTTGGCTTTGTCTCATCCCTATACAGCTGTAAGTGTTGCTCGATCCTTCTTTGACAACATTTTTAAATTACATGGGTTGCCGGAAACTATTGTCAGTGACAGGGATGTAACCTTTACTAGTTCTTTTTGGAAAGAACTATTCCGCTTATGTGGCAAAAAGCTGTGTTTCAGTTCATCTTATCATCCACAGTCGGATGGTCAAACGGAAGTTGTTAACCGTACCCTTGAGATGTACCTTCACTGTTTCACCAATGCTCATCCGAACAAGTGGATTGACTGGTTATCTTGGGCTGAATTATGCTACAATACAAGTTACCATTCCGCTCTCAAGTCCACTCCTTTTGAAACAGTGTATGGCCGTCCTCCTCCCCGATTGCTGTCATATCTGCCTGGTAGTTCCTCCATTGAGTTTGTTGACACTGTTTTGAAATCAAGGGATGAGATGCTGCAATTACTTCGCTAAAACTTGCAACGCGCACAACAGAAAATGAAGCACACTTATGATCAGTCTCATCGTCCATTGGAATTTCAAGTGGGAGATAAGGTTTTGCTGCGTCTCCAGCCTTATCTTCAGAGTTCAGTTGCAAAACGAAAAAGTCAAAAACTTTCAACCAGGTTCTATGGCCCATTTATGGTACTGGAGTGCATCGGTTCCATGGCTTATAAGCTGGATCTTCATGCAGACTCAAAACTCCATCCTGTTTTTCATGTTTCCAGCCTTAAGCCTTATCTTGAGGGTCATTCTAATTCCTCCACAGTGCTGCCATCAATTCCACCAGCTAAACCTATTCATCCTTTGGCTATTTTGGATTAGCGTGTCAGAGGGGGAAATCAGGAGGTTTTAGTCCATTGGAGTAACTCATCTCCAGCAGATGCTTCATGGGAGAATGTTCAAGAAATTTCAGTTAGGTATCCGGAATTTGCGCTTGAGGACAAGCTTCCTTTGGGGACGGGAAGTAATGTTACCAAGCCTCTACAGGTTTACACCCGTTTCAGTAATGGGCCTAAGTCTAAACAGCCACATATTGAATTTCTGAATTAGTCAAATGTTTCAGTTATTTGTTTTAGTTATTTGCTTTTCATGATTCCTGTTTTGTAGGAGGGAGTTCCTCCATTTTCTTTCCATGTTCTTAGTTGAGGAGGTTGTTCCTCCATGTAGAAGGATTTCTCCTTTGATGTAGGAGGTAGTTATACCTCACTGCTGTATTTAAACAAATAACATCAATAAGAATGAGGGCTTCAAAAATCAATTAAGTCTTTGAGCACTTTAAGTCTCAAGGGCAGGTTCCCTCTTTTAGAGCCTGAATTTTCTGTCACCATAGGCCGTAAAAAGAAAACCCTTAACCCAAACACTCAAACACCTACCACACCCTTAACCCACAGACCTATAACCAGATCCGTAACTCGGGACCATAACAGTAATTAATCTGGGTGAGGGCCTCGTGGATGTAGGCTAGGAGTGCTACAGTTTGAGATGCATGGTTAGTGAATGCTCACAACTCCTTTGGGATTGCCAATGTTTCGTAAAAGCAATTCAACAACCAGCCTCAGGCAGACATTTTTTTATTTTCAGGGAACTCAAAAATCTGGCCAATAACTATGTTAATTAAGGAAAAACCTTAAAAACTATACTGGGGAAGTAAGATGTAAGTTCTAAAAGGCAAGATTCAAACCATAAATCCCTCTAGTTACAATATTGTTGGGGTTGGACTATAGGAGCACGAGAAAAATATCCCGAGTAAATTCAACCTCCTCTTGTGTTAGTAAAAGAGGATAAAATAAAATATAGACAAAGAAAAATTAACTATAAGGACACCAAGAATTTTTAACGTGGAAAACCTGTAAAAGGAAAAAACCACAGGATCGTAGTCCAAATAAAAACTTCCACTATGAAAATAATAGGAATACAACTTCACCCGTAGGTAGATCACTAACACACAAAATACAAAATATTTGTGTCTTTAATTTATGGAATACCCTCACAAATTAACTCTCTATTTTCTCTCTCTCTCAGTGTTTGTATTATGGACAATTTATCAACAATCACGAGTTTGATCTTCAACGGCTGTGTCTAACCAGGCTGCGTCGAATTTTTTTCTTTCTTCACACGTGCATGGGTCCCACATGTCTGTGGGCCCCACTACTATCTCCTTTCTTTTTATTATTTTTTATTGGTATGGGTCCCACCATATGCGGTGAGACCTCACAATTCTCCCCCTCACGCCCATATGGGGGGTTCAACCATGCCTGCTATCTCTTTGCAGACGTTAAGCTTCTCTATTGATAATGCTTTGGTCATCATATCCGATCTGTTGTTGTCGATATGGATTTTCTCCAGCTGAAAGAACTTCATTTCCAGAGTATCACGAATCCAGTGATACCTCACATCAATGTGTTTGAATCTTGAATGGAACGCTGGATTCTTGCTGAGATGAATTGCGCTTTGACTGTCACAATACAAAACAAACTCGTCTTGAACTAGTTCCTATAGGAGCTTTTTCATCCACAGTAATTCCTTAGTTGCTTCTGTTGCCACAATGTACTCTACTTCGATACTGGATAAAGCAACGCATTTTTGTAGCTTTGATTGTCATGATACAACTCCCCCAGCAAAAGTCATCAGGTATCCTGATGTGGACTTCCTAGAATCAATATCTCCTGCAATATCTGCATCTGTGTACCCTTCTAACATAGGTTTTCCATTACTAAAATGTAGACATGTTTTGGTAGTTCCTCTGAGATATCTGAGGATCCACTTCACTGCTTTCCAGTATTCTTTTCCTAGATTTGTAAGATATCGACTTACGACTCTAACCGCATACGTAATATCTGACCTTGTGCATACTATAGCATACATCAGACTACCAACCCTAGAAGCATAAGGAATCTTTTTCATCTCCTCCTTTACTTCGCCTTTTGTAAGACACTGCTTAGAAGTTAGCTTGAAGTGGCTTGTGAGTGGAGAGCTAACAGGTTTAGACTTGCTCATGTTGAATATTTCCAACACTTCTTCAATATATCGCTCCTACGATAACCAAAGATGTTGGTTCTTCCTGCCACGAGTGATTCTCATGCCAAGGATCTGCTTAGTTGGTCCCAAGTCCTTCATGGCAAATGACTTGTCCAATTCTGCTTTCAAGCTTTGATTTTTTTGAGGATCTCGACCAACAATCAACATATCATCAACATAAAGCAAAAGAACTATGAAATCACTGTCAGAAAATTTCTTGATGAAGACGCAGTGATCTGCCATTATTCGGTTGTACTAATTTTTTTCCATAAATGAGTCGAACTTTTTATACCGCTGCCTTGGTGCCTGTTTTAGACCGTACAAACTCTTCTTTAATCTGCACACCAGCTTCTCTTTTTCCTTTGACTTGGAAACCTTCGTGCTGCTCTATATAAATTTCCTCGTCAAGATCACCATGTGAGAATGTGGTTTTTACGTCAAGTTGTTCAATTTCCAAATCAAGATTGGCTGCCAAGCCAAGAATAACTCAGATTGAAGACATTTTCACCACGGGTGAGAATATTTCATCAACATCAACACCCTTTTTCTGCCCGAATCCTTTCACAATCAACCTTGCTTTGTAACGTGGTTATAAGTTGTGCTCTTTATTTTTAGTCCTGTACACCCATCTGTTCCTAATAGCTTTTCTGCCTTGTGGTAGTTTCACTAAATCATAAGTGTGGTTTTTATGCAATGATTTCATCGCTTCTTGCATGGCTTTTAACCACTCATCTCTGTGCTGATCATTCACAGCTTCTTCGTAGATCTTTGGTTCTCCCCCGTCAATGAATATCACATATTCATTAGGGGAATATCTGCGACCCGGTTGTCGCTCTCGGATAGACCTCCTTTGTTATGGTTTTGATGGGACCTGCTCTGAAACAGTTTCTAGCTTTAAACTTTTAGCTGGTGGAGTAACATCATCAATGTCTGGTACCTCTACCCTATTATCAGAATTTGTTGATGAAGAGACGGGTCTTATATCAATTGGAATTTCATTTGGTTGTGGTTTTTCTGGTTTCTTGAAATATTCAATTGTCTGATCTTCAAGAAACACCACATCTCTACTTCTGATGATCCTTTTATCAGTAAGATCCCAGAGTCTGTAGCCGAATTCTTCATGGGCATATCCCATGAAGACACAATGCTTTGCTTTTCCATCCAGCTTGGACCTTTCATCTTTCGGAATATGAACAAATGCTCTGCAGCTAAACACTCTTAAGTGTTTGTAAGAAATGTCCTTCCCCGTCTAGACTTTCTCTAGTACATCATAGTTTAGTGGAACTGACGGAGAAAGGTTGATTAAGTCAAATGTTGTTCTCATTGCCTTCCCCCAAAAAGAGTTTGGCAGCTTTGCATCTAAGAGCATACGTCTGATTCTCTCACAAATGGTTATGTTCATTCTCTCAGCGACACCGTTATGTTGAGGTGTCTTTGGTACTGATTTTTCTAGCCTAATGTCAAATTTCTTACAGTACTCTTCAAATGGCCCACGATATTCTCCACCATTATCTGCACGTACACACTTCAACCGTCTGCCAGTTTGTCTTTCAATTTTTACATGAAATTCCTTGAAAACTTCTAACAATTGATCTTTAGTTTTCAAGGCAGTGGCCTATACTTTTCTAGAGTGATCATCTATAAAAGTTACAAAACAACGTGTACCTCCTAGTGTCTTATCACTCATTGAACAGACATCTGTGTGTATTAAATCTAGAAGATTAGCTTTTCTAGGCGGTGGTGACCTATGAAAAGTGACTCTATGTTGTTTTCCCATAATACAATCAACACAGGTTTGTAAGGATATACCTTTCATTCCTAGCAATAACTCCTTATTGGAAATAATTTTGAGCACTTTCTCGCTAATGTGTTCGAGCCACTTATGTTATAGCCCAGTAGGATCTTCTTTCCTTGTTATGTTTACCTCTCCTCTACATAGCTTCGCTTTTGTGAAAGAGAGAGAGGTTTCTTTCTTACCCTTTGCTACCAGTAAACTTCCTTCGGTGAGTTTCAATCTACCTCCACCAAGGTAATTATCGTAGCCTTCATCATCAAGCTTTACAATAGAAATCAAGTTGAGACAGATATCAGGAACATCCCTCACATCCTCCAAAAGTAATTTGCATCCGACATTAGTTTCAATACCAACATTACCAATGCCGACAATATCAGCTACGCCATCATTTCCCATCTTCACACGGCCAAATTCACCCTAAGTGTAAGATGAGAAAAAATCTCGTCGAGGCGTGACATAGAAGGAAGCACCTGAGTCAATTACCAGGGTGGAATCTTGGGATGCAAGATTAACAACGTCATCATCTCAAATAATGATAACCTTATCCGTGACAGCTGTTATGTCATTTGTTTGGGCTCCAGTTTTTTGTTCTGCTTTCAACTTTCGGCATTCTCGAATGAAATGTCCAGGCTTTCCACAATGGTGACATTTCTTATCATGTCTGTATCTAAACTTAAACCATTCTATACGCTAATTTTGGCCATGAAGATTTCGAATTTTACTTTTCCCACGCCATTCTTGCTTGCCTTTCTTCTCTATGACAAGCGCTTTAGACTCAGGAGTATATCCTTTATCCTTTCGTCGAGACTCTTTATTCAACATTCTGTCTTTTACCATATCCATGGTAAGTTTTTCCATCAGGAGAGGAGTTGTTGACTGACATGACTAGAGTGTCCCAGCTCTTTAGTAAAGAGCTCTGCATCAACAATGCTTGAAACTCATCATTTATAGTCATCTTCATAGAATTGAGTTGATCTACTATACCTTGGAACTCGCTCATGTGTTCTAAGACAGTGCTCCTATCCTTGTACTTCAAATTTACAAGTTCGTCACATAGATTGGCTTTATTTTGTGCGGTTGTTGTCAGGTATATTTTCTCTAACTTTTGCCAAAGAAAGTAAGCATCATGTTCGTTAGCAAAGTTTTGAAATATATTCTTGTCGATCCATTGTCAAATTTGGGCTGCACACTTTCGGTTCAGCACCACCCATTCGCCATTTGAAAAGGTCGTAGTTATGCGGTTATTATTTATGTATTTGTCTACTGGTTTCTTCCAACCATTTTTTAGAAAACTTTTTTTTTGTAGATTTATCAAAAACAACTTCTCTATTAAATAGGGACAAGATTGTGTGCTTTTGAACTTTCTCAAATTTTGCGTATCAATGAGATTTTCAATGACAGATTGTTATTGTTGTTGTGATTATATAAATGCTCAAATATCAACATGAGCAACAATTGTCAAATATGTAAGCCTTTGAGTCTCGTCATTTAGGTTCATTTGTTCGATATGTGTATTTCATATTCTAGTATGACACTCTTTAACTCAATTTTTGTCAGTGTCCCCTATTGTTGCACTCTACATACTTCTACATATTTGTATTACTTGACCCAACATCTTTACATATCTACATCACCCTTAACATCTTATTCCTGCTCACTTTCCTTTTACAAGCTTCCTTAATAAAAAAATGTCGTTCTAGTGCATTGTCACATTATAAGAATTTGAATTGGATGGAGTATCATAATAGGAGTTTTATTAAACATAATAATGTAAAAAGTTTTTTTTCATAATATTTATAAAAAGTGTGATTGATATACTATTAAATTAGATACGTAATATTAATATCATATAAATTAAACCATAATTATTATTTTGCTTATTACACATTTCTACAAAATTCAATAAATAAAATAAAACTTTGAAATAGATATTAAATATTATTTCAATAAGGCATTTAATTATATTTATTAAATAACTATTATCATGTTCTTAAATGATACAAATTATTTTTCATAAAAATTTTCAAATAGATACTCTTTTATGTCATGACACAATCGATTTACCAAGCATCACTCTTTTATTTATTGAATAAAATACAATATATTATCTTCTAATTGTCAATGATATACTCTAAAAATTAAATTCAATTTATTTACATGTAAGGTTATAATTTACTAGACTGGGATTCAAACTCGAACAAATTAACATTTTTGGATGTTATATTATGGAATGTATGTACAATATATTAACAAATAATGATAACATTTGTTGACCATGCTTAATCAACTTATTTAAGAGTTTATCTGGTTCTATTTTTATTTTTGTTTTTTGCTTTCTTTTTTAAGTTCAGTAAAAATGTTTCTAATTTCTAATTTTAGTTTTTATTGCTTATTGTTTTCATAATTTATAAAAATCATAAAAACTAATGTTGATTCTTGGTTTTATCTTTTTTTTGTAATTTAATTATATTATTAACTAAATATACATTATTTAATACTAATTACTAACTCGTAATCAAATTAACGTTGAATTTTAAAACAAATTATTTAAAATTTTATTTTTAAGTTTGATAATTATTTAATAAAAATATTTTGAATTTACGTATCTTGAGATACATAAATTTAGAAAATAAAAATATAGTAAATATTCTTAGCAGACAAATGGCTACCAACCCTTATAGTTGAAAACCTATTGTAATTTAAAAATCTCGTAGAAAGTTATAAGTTATTCCTTACTCTCTCTAGTAATTTTTATCATTTAAAATATATTAATTTAACATATTTATATATCCTTATTTATATTACAAATATAATAATATTTATTTTATTTTAATATAATTTTATCACATAATTATAAATTATTATAATATGTTAACCGTATTATTATTATTATTATTATTATTATTATTATTATTATTATTAAATTTACACTTCTATTGTTTTAAACTAATTAATATATTATAATTTACACTTCTATTGTTTTAAACTAATTCATATATTATTAATTATCATTAAGATGTAATAAATCATTAATTACTAATAAAAATAAATTATGTTTTATATAAAATATTTATTTAAACCTTTTTTATATAATTAATGAGATGCAATTATTCATTTAACTATAAATTATTTACTAAAATATAAAATATAAATAAAATAAGAAATTGATCATTTTATTTATTATTATTACATAATAATTGAAAATTTAGGAAGATATTTAGTTTAATATCATATTATAAATATAACAAAAATTTAATAAAGTAAATTATTTTTTATTTTTACTATAGCATTAATATGTAAATAAGATAAATCAATATGTTTGATATATACTACATTATAACTTGCTATCTTATTCACTTTTTATGGCGTAGCTATCTGCGAAGAGTTTTATGCGTCTCAAAAATGATAAACGAAAAAAAATAATGAATGATTAATTCTCAATTTTCCACTAAATAAAAGGTTTCTCATAAAATTTTTAAAGTGCATGGTGGAATTAATGAAATTATATGAAAGGCTAGTGGTTTTTTACCTAAATAAATAATTTTTATACACAAATTTTTCTTATTTATTTTAAATAAAACATGTTCAATTTTTATAAGAAATTGAATAAAAATAGTTATTTAATTAATTTATAAAAATTAATTTATGTTTAATATTTAAGTTTTTAAAATATAACAAAATTTTATATTAGTAACAAAATGAGGAAATAGAAAATCACGAAAGTGTAACCAACCAAGCAATCTTAACTCTTACATGTCTTAGTTTCCTGATAATGGCATACAAATGTGATTATAGAAAGAGTAAGCACATGTTTGGTTGAGCTTTTAGAGGATGGAAAAGTATTTTTTTTTACCGCAAAAGCTATTTAAAAAAAAATGAATGTTTGGCCGTAGAATCTAAAAATACTTTTTAAATAAAAATGGCTTTTTTAAAAGCTAAAATATAACTTTTTAAGAAGCTCAAATTTGGAGCTTTTTAGAAAAGCCCCTCATTTTAGCGTTTTCGGGTATACTTTTTTCCATCACTTACGTTTATAATATATCCGACGTTTAATGTTTATTGTAGATCTTCCGCAGTTGTTTTGCAAACCGATCTTCACAAGGGAAAAAGTGACCACCGATTTCTCAAAGGACACAGCTAACCCATCTTCACTTGGTTCATTTCAGGTACTTACTTTATTTTGCTTTTTTGTCATTTCTTGATCTGTTAGTTTCATTTTTTCTGATGTTAGTTGCTTCCATTTCTCGATCTGTTGGTTTCATTTTTGTTTTTATGTGAATTGCGGTTAGGTGTAGAAGATTTTGTGTTGCATTCTGAGTAATTTGTATTTGGGTCTGAGTGAGATTTATTTTCTAGGTCAATCTTATAATTGTTGTGACTTTCTGGGTCAATCGTTTATTCGCTAATGTATGATTGTATTTTGAGGAATGAGATTGTTGTATCTCCGACTATTCTTTCTACCTACGACAAATGACACTTTTCTAGTTGTCTTGTAACCCAATTCCATAGACGCGTGTTCATACTCCTTATCACATGATGTTTGCAGTTCATCGTTTCCTTCTTGGAATGCAATCACCACACATCTGTTGCTTGTTGCTTGACTGAGTCCAGAGCTCGAAGCTCCTGTACACTTGCTGAGGTCACGTTCAACTCTCTGTAATAAATGACTTGTTGTATGCCAATTGTTTGATTATATTTCCAATTCACACTGACGAAGTCAGTTGGTTTTAAAAAAGGCCAAAGTTTACTACTTTCCATGCGCTGAAATGTAAAAAATGATAAAAACCAGAGGTGACCCTTTTTAGTTTTTCATCTTATGGTTCCCTTTTTTCTTTTTTCTTCTTTTTTCTATTAAAATTGATTTATGAGTTCAAGCTCCCCCACATCCATTGGTTTCTGGTACACGCTCAAATGTTAGAAAACAGAGTAATAGTCAAAACAAGTTTTCAGATTCTTGCTCTGAATCTTCGAGATTTCTTGTACTAATCCTACAAGAAAAATGAAAGTCCTCAAAATTGTCATATGTCAAAGGATTTCTGCTTCTGTTAGATGCCCTTTTTTTTACTCGTCTTTTGTTTCATTCCTTTTTCTCGTAGTTACCTTTAGCTAATCAAACTAGATATGACTGCCTTTTTAAAACTTATGTGTTTGTCTCTTTTATCGGGCCTTTTATGATGATTCCTCAACTCTATCGTCGACCTTCTTTGACGTGCTTGATCTTCTACGGTTATACTTTTATATGTTCTTATACTTGCTTAATTCATTGTTATATATAGTGGGGATTTTGTTGTTGATAGAAAATGTCAAATACAAGTCAAGATATTCAAGGTGGGGATAAATTGAAAAAAAGGGTTAAAGCGAAGTGGAATGATAGAACTCTTGAAATTGTAATGAAAATTTTTGCGGAAGAGACATTAGCTAGAAATCGACCAAATGGTCACTTTAACAAGATTGGATGGAAAATATAGTTTCAAAGTTTGCTCATGAAACTAAGAAGAATTATGAATACAAACAATTTAAAAATAAATGGGATGGATTGAAAAAGGATTGACATCTTTGGACAAATTTAGTAGGTAAGGAAACTGGACTAAGATGGGATCCTACTAATCAAACTATTGATGCAAGTGACGAATGGTGGGAAAAGAAATTGAATGTAAGCATTTAAGCTTTAGATTTATAATATTCTAATGTTACTTGGTGTCTAATAACTTAAACAATATTATTGTAGGAAAATCCCGAGGCTGCCAAATTCCGAACTAAAGGTTTGAAACATATTGAACAATTGAATATTTTATTTAAAGGTGTTGCAACTACAGGGGAAGGAGCTTGGGCACCTTCTTCAGGTTTTGTACCAAATAATTCTTATGAGCCGTCTAGAGAAAGCCTAGTTGATACCGATCTTGATGATAAATTTTTCAAATACTTTACTGTCAATCAAGAAATTGGAAATATTAATAAAGAGATTAGTTCTTCAACTTCAACTCTAGGAACTTCTACAAAAGGAAAGGGGAAAAAAGAAAGAAACATGATAATAGAACATGGGCAACAGAAAGGTTATGTAAATATTTGGATCGTATATGTGATGTAGTAGAGAGTAGAACTTCAGTAACCTCTATTCAAAGAGATGAACCTGATTGTAGCATTTCTGAGGTGATGGAAATCTTACGAAGTATAAATGAAATAGAAGGGGAAGGTGAGCTGTTTATGTTAGCTACCGAATTATTTTTGAAGAAGGAAAATAGAGAGATGTTTGTTGCACTTAAGGATGTTGATCTTCAAATCTAATGGCTTAAGAAAATGAAATGATTGTGATTTTTGTAATGAATTAGACATGTACTTGGTTACTGATATTGGACTACTTGTAATGTGTTGTATTGGATTTCTATTTGGTTAATTTTGTTGTAATGAATTAAATTGCACTTTATTATTATTGTGCTATGATTATTGCTATATTACCTTGTCATACAATAAGCTTATTATTTATTTATTTTATATATTTTGATACAAATGTCA
>JAOQMS010000005.1:41946995-41958148 GCA_027563885.1 Erythroxylum longipes | reverse complement strand
ATGTAAACATAATATATATTGTGCTTTGCATATTGTGTAATATACTTTAAATATTATTTATATGCATAAATAATTTTTATTATAAAATAAAATATAGTTAAAATTCATAAAAGTGCCTTTTATTTTTATATTGCTAAACAGTCTACTGTATGAAGTTCTTTAAAAAAACTTTTTTTAATTAACAGTCAAACAGTCAACTGCCTTCTTATAAAAAGCTCTTCTTAAAAAAACTCTAATAACAAAAACTTTACTAATATAAGTCCATCCAAACAAGCAATTAATATAAAAGTAGCAAGCACTTCATAAAGTATTTACCACAATAGTGAGACTCTTACAGTATTCTACGTTAGTCGTATTTACTATGCAGTCTTGTACCTACAAGGAAATTACTTTGCTGGCGACTTTTTAGATCTAATAATGGACTCTCGCTAGTCAATAATGTTAAATTCTGACAATGGAACGTCAGCGGCTACTCAACTTGTTTTCTAATAATGCAATTCACAAGTTGTTCTTTGGAGGTTAATATCTTTTTCGTCTTTTCTAATATTTTTATTATATTTTATTGAATCTTATTCACATATTTACATAAATTTATAGGAATATATAAATAAAATTTAATAAAATAAAATTAAAATTAAATAATTAAACAGAAAATTTGATGTATTCTCTTAACAAGTCAACTTTGGTATTTTCTGAGGCACGAATTTTTAAGAGTATAATTTATCGAAGTTATACTCTTCCAAATTAGAAACTTCAGTGGAAAAATAAAAGAGTAATATTTTTGTACGGGTATTCCATTTCGATTGCTTTGGAGTTGTTAATGTTATTGACTAATTTAGGAATAAGTATTAATTAATACGAAAAGTGCAAAAGAGAGCACATATTGTTGGAAATTTAAGAAGGTGAGATATTCTCACGTCATGAACAATCCAAAAATGTTACGTGTTAAAATAAATGTCCGGAGCGGAGTATATTTTTATTTTTTAAAAGGTTAAAAAGCAAGGATTGGACCGTTTAATTTATTGAATCTGCCAAACAACAACAAGCAGACTCAGAAATTTCAGGAAACGTAGCAGTCACTCACTGTTCAGCAAACCCAAAAAGCCTTCAGCAATTAACGTGTGAACGAATAGCGGAGGAAAGTAACAATTTCCCAAAAACTTTAATTAAAAAATAAAAAGGAAATTCTGTTTGATATTACGATTGCGCCACCGAATAAAACCGCACCGCTTTCGCTCTCCGACAATAGAATTCTAGAGAGAGAGAAAGAAAAAAAGTGGAAAAACAATTCTAGAGAGAGACTCATTCCATCAGGTTCAGCTCACCTTTACCAGGCCTTCGTATTCACCCCCCCTCTCTCTCTCTATTTTAATGGCGGTTCTTCTAGGGTTTTTACGCTTCTTTTTTAGCTAAGAGCAAAAGTCTTCAAATCGGAGATCTCACATGGAAATGCCTTGTCGGAGATCCAACTACAAGCTTCTCAGTCAGTTCCCTGACGAACAGTTAGACCCGCCGCAGTACTATGAATCGTCCATTTCGGGCGAGTCAAAGAATAGTAAGCTCAAGTCAGAGAGAGGCTTTGATTGGGAGTCCGATCATAGGCCGAATCAACAGTCTAGTAACAATCGGATTGGGAACTTGAACTTATACTCGTCGTCGATCGGATTGCAACGGCAATCGAGTGGGAGTAGCTTTGGAGAGAGCTCGTTGTCTGGAGAGTATTATCCTCCCACTCTGTCAACGGCCGGAGGAAATGAGATTGAAGCGTTCGGTGGTTACATGCACGAGGACGGCAATTTGATTAGGGCCAGGGCGGGGGATAGTACCGCGTTTTCGGGGACGGGTTCTTCTGGAAAGAGCTGGGCGCAGCAGACGGAGGAGAGTTATCAGTTGCAACTGGCTTTGGCGTTGCGGTTGTCGTCCGAAGCAACTTGTGCTGATGATCCGAATTTTCTGGATCCGGTTCCTGATGAATCTGCGCTGCGCTCCTCCAGCTCAAATTCTCCGGAGGCGGTGTCTCATAGGTTTTGGGTGCGATTATTATTTCTAATTTTCGTACTTGGCATTATCGTTGTGTTATTTTCTGCCTTTGGCTGCGTGCGTGTGTCTAAAAGAAATCCGAGTGCGCAGATTTTCATAGTTATATAGTGTAGAGATAGACGTGTTTCGACAAGTTAATTTTAATTCCTTGAATATGAATTACTTATGATACTGGCATATGAATTCACTTGACAGGCTTAATATGCTTGTTTTGTCGACGGTAATAATTATTGATGTTCACTTCCATACTTTCTGGTTCCTGGCTTCCACATGTATGCGTTTTAATTGAGGCGGAGAACAACATCCGTCCAACTTTACTTGCAAAGTAGTTGTCATAGTTTGTGGAGGACTGTCCGCTGTAATTTTGTTGGTAGTTCGATGATTGAAATTGATGGACTTGGCAAAATTTTAGTACTTGTTCAAATTTGATGTCTTATTATTCATCTCTAAGAAATACTTGACAGTGCTGATGCATAGTAAAATTGTTTCTCTAGATGATCATTACTAGTGGGGTTACTGATATAACAGGAATTGAATGTACCAACTGGTATCTTTTTGAGGAATTTACTTTTTTTGATTTCACATTTGTTGCTCTTGAAATTATGCGGTTGTTTTGCTAATAGTTTTGATGAAATTGTATAGCAAAATTTCTTATGTAGGAAAGAAAGGCCCATGCCCTCCTTTCTCATCCTTATGATCCTTATTACTGAATATGGAATTAATTGCTCAAGTTAAGAACTTTTATCCATATTATTTCTACCTTTCTTTTTCTTGAGAAGCCCACATAAATAATAGCATAGTTAAGTTATGACATTAATTTTCCTCAAGGGTACCTGACAGGCAAGGTTTAAAAAGATTAATAACTTATTATTGTGATTTTTCCCATTTCTGTTTTGTTACCTTTATTTACATTGAATCCTTGTCATGGTAGTATACTATATTAGCAACCAAGTAGGGTTTCTCTTTCCATCTGGTTCTTAGCATAGTTCTATAAGGACAAGTGCTGTCATGCACAATGCTTTGAATAGAGAGATAAGAGGCAAATTTATAAGTGGAAGGCCATAGATTGTTGAGACAATAAAGGGACTGGTGGAAGAAACCAATGGGTCCACAAGTAATGTTATTCATTATTAAACAATTGGCACAGGGAACTGGAGATGATGTAATATGCTACCTTGGGTCCTTAACTCCTCTTCATTGACATTGTGATCTGTGGAACTAATTGCACTTAAAATTCCCATGACTTGAGTAGAAAATATGAAAGTCAGGTTGTAATGGTGTTACAAAAGACCAAAGGATTGTTTCAAAAAGTTTCATGGCCGGGGAATTTCATTTGATTCAGCCAGGTTTTTTTTCGATCCTTCAAGTGTTAGTGTGGATACCAACAACACATTATTTTAAAGTCAGCAAAAATCATAGGATTTGATAGGAAAACGTTTTGGGCTCATGATTGGGTTTGCAAGTTGTTGATTTCAGATTTTAGTGTCAAATCAGTGTAGCTTTGTATGGTATTCTCTGTTTCTAGGTTAGAGGGGGTTGCATGTTCTCATGTTAAAATTGTTTTCTTCTGGAGTTCTTAATTTGTCTTATATACTCAACATGCATCAGGTGAATGGTTGCTTGTCATACTTCGACAAAATTCCTGATGGTTTTTACCTGATTCATGGAATGGATCCATATGTGTGGACGGTGTGCACTGATCTACAAGAGAATGGTCGCATCCCATCGATTGACTCTCTGAAATCTGTGAATCCGAGTGATGGTTCTTCACTGGAAGTGGTTTTGATTGATCGACGTAGTGATCGAGGCTTGAAGGAACTTCAAAATCAAGTTCATAACATTTCTTGCAGCTGCATAACATCAAAAGAGGTAGTTGATCAGCTGGCAAAGCTTGTATGCAATCGCATGGGGTAAGTAATATTCCTATTGGAGCAGGTTGAAGTGGTTTTTATATTGCAGTTGATATATACTACTTTTTTTATCCTATTTTTTTTGTTGTTACCATAAGGGGATCAGCGTCTGTGGAAGAAGATTTACTGTTGATATGGAGGGAACGTAGTCATGATGTAAAAGATTGTTTAGGATCCGTTGTGGTCCCTATAGGCAGCCTTTCCATTGGCTTATGTAGACATCGATGTCTACTATTTAAGGTAGATTCTATCTTGGTGTTTTGTAATTGCTAATTGGTTTTCTGCTTTGCTGCTTAAACTTTTGGGTGAATCCTAGTATTTTGAGATGCCAAGAGTGTAACAGATTTCTTTTAATAGCTTAATCAGATTTGATACTCTGTCTTATGTAGCTTATCTTTTTCTTCCTAGGAAGAAAAGAGAGTTAATGGTGAACTGTGTGATCTTGTCTAGGTTCTAGCTGATATCATTGATCTACCTTGTCGAATAGCAAAGGGGTGCAGATATTGCAGAAGAGACGATGCTACCTCATGTCTTGTACGTTTTGGTCTTGAAAGGTATTCTTTCTTAGCTTTTATGATATCTGTTGGTTATATATGGAAGAATTAAAACAAATGGTCAAATGTTGTTTAGTAGTCTATCTGAGAAGCAGAGCGATACTGTTTACTTTTCAACTCTGGGTATTGTTGTCTTCAATCCAATGTTTACCAAAGTGATACGGTTGTGTTTGGATTTCCCAAATACTTAAGCTGTAGCATCATTTTGAATTTGAAAATCTCTATCTTCTTGATCAACTAAAAATTTGTTTAAATTGTGTAGCAGTAGCACGTAAATGTTACATTTGTTGAACATGTGTCTTGATAGCTTTTGCAGGGAGCAAAAAAATAAAAATTCTTTCAACATTTAGACTCTCATTATTAAATTTTTTTATTTAATTGTTTTCCCAGTGCACTATAATGTAATTCGAGTTGTACCAGTAGTCTCTAGTTGTTTGATTCTTGTAGCCAGAATCTATCAAAGACATCTTACAAAGTGTATTTCTACCATTCCAGAGAATATCTAATTGACTTAGTAGGGAAGCCAGGCTGTTTATGCGAGCCCGACTCCTCGCTTAATGGTCCTTCTTCCATCTCAATTTCTTCACCGTTGCGCTATCCCCGAATGAAATCAGCTGAACCTACCGTTGATTACAGGTCAATGGCCAAACAGTATTTTTCGGACTGTCAGTCACTCAATCTTGTCTTTGATAATACTTCAACAGGTAATGCATCGACAGGCCAACCCACATGACTCCTTCTTTGGCTTGTCTCTAGTTAATTCTTCTTCCATTTATTGTCTTTATCTTCTGCTTCTGTGTATGCTTTGTAGTTGCTGGTGCCTACATTGTTTCTAGTTTCACATGTTCCAAAACATGGTATTGAAAGTTGAGTCCTCTTTTAATTGATTCTTTGCATACCAATCCATCTCCTTGCTTCTATTTCAATGATACTAACTCCTTTACTGTTTCTGGAATTTGTTAAACCTGCTGCAACTGATGGGTTGAAATATTTGTTTCAGAATGCTATAGATTGACATTACAAACAGAAGTATAAGAAAGAGAACTAAAATAGACAAGCTTCATACATATCTCTATCTGTATCACTTCGGGTATTTGATTTCTTTTGGATCTTGCCACTTCGGAAGTGCCTCATTTGGCAATTCATAGCAAGTGCAATGCTCTAGAAGAACCCCCACCCTACTCTATCAGATTTTAGTGTAACTCACATTTCAAGGTCTCAACTATTGACCTTTCAGTTGTCTCCACAAGTTGTCATATTTAATAACAGCTAAGATGCCAGTTGAAACTCAAGATTTGCTTTATTGGAGTTTGGTCCCGTTGTTCTCATTATGCATTTGGATTGTGAAGAAAATTGATGCTTCTTTTATTTTTGAATGCTTAAAATAATGAATTAATTAGATCATGGCTCACATTGGTAGAGAAGACTGATGTAGTGGTGCAAGTGTTAAACAGTTTTTTTCCTTGCTCTTTCCATGCCAGAAAACTCTAATATTATATACGCAATTTGTTGGATTTCTTGTTTCGATCTTTTACTTCATCTCTTCAGGTGTTTAGGCTATTGTAATGTAAGATTTCAATAATAACTGCTGTTTTGTTGTGTATTTCCAGGTGCTGTTACTGAAGAAGATTCTGGAATTTCTATGTATTCTCAACCAGTTGACCTGGCAGGAAATGAAAGAAGTAATATTGTTCAACAAGAAAGAGATTCCCAACTTTCCAAACCATATAATCCTTCGCATAATGCTAAACAATCAATAAACATGACCAAAGACCCAATCCCTGCAAAGTGTATCCCACCCACTGGGCACAGGGATGTCCAACCACGTTTATCATACGAGATGGTGAATACTAGTAAACATTCGAGGTTTTTTGACAGTAGTCAATTGGTATCTAGTAAACAAAGTAAAGAACTTTCACATGATGTGGAAGATTTGGACATCCCTTGGAGTGATCTTATTTTGAAAGAGAGAATTGGAGCAGGTAGAGTATTTCTGGTTTATGCCACTTCTTTGAGAGAAACAGTAATGCCTACTAGCTATATATTAGCTAAGAGTTGTTCGTTGTGGCATGGTGATTGACATTGAATTGGTTTTTCTTGTTAGGTTCCTTTGGAACAGTCCACCGTGCTGAATGGCATGGCTCGGTAAGCTGCCTCTCTTATCAGAAACATTGTCTTTGAAGACATGTCACACATCTCTTTGTTTCCTTTTTTTCTTTCAGTGTGAAATTTAACAATAAATGCTAAAACTTATGGAACTTGTGATTGTGCATTTAGTGGTGAAAATTGCCAGTCAAGGAGATATGAAGGTGAAGTCTATGTCACTGAATTGATGTGTCAATCGATTATTTACCATAGTGCACTACAGATGAATTATGTGCAAGAAATTTCCGTAATCTGGCCTTGGAGATTCTGAATGTTTAGAGTGCTGTGTTTACCATTTGTTTGCAACTTAACCTGCCCACTAACAGGTTGTGACTATTTTTATTTAATATAGGTCTTAATGTTTGGAACGATAATCCTACTTGCTAGAATGGCAACTACTATACCTGATTAGTAGAAATGTTATGGATTTTTCTAGGGATTTGTTGGTTTTATGAGAGTGAAATTTGGTTCTATTTTTTGCATAGAAGTCTTTTATGTTTGATCATTCATTTGTATGATCTATCAATGTCTTATTGTTGAGTTTTATAATAGTAAGTAGTGTTATTTTAGCTTCCAGTACAATTAGCTTAAGTATGTTTTAGGTTTTCTCAAGATGTTTTAACTGATTAATTGAGTTACAATGTTCTTTGCACTGCCTCTTCCTCTTCTTCAACCTCCTTATCCTTATTTTTTTCTGGATAATAATCTTAACCACAGGAAGTTGCTGTGAAAATTCTCATGGAGCAAGAGTTTCATGCAGACGGGCTCAAAGAATTTTTGAGAGAGGTGAGTGTTCACCGTGAGTTCGATAAAACTTCACATGAACTTTTGACAACACCTTGCTTTTTATTCTCATATGTATAGTTGTTTCTTTTGCTTGTTAGGTTGCAATAATGAAGCGTGTCCGGCATCCAAATATTGTTCTTTTCATGGGTGCAGTAACACAGCCCCCAAATTTGTCCATAGTGACAGAATATTTATCAAGGTTGCGGGTTCTTTCCCTTGTGACATTCCTTTTGTTAAGCACAGAGTTTAGAGAGAATTCCCATCTTCCAATTTTTTTTTGAAAAATCTTCCAATATTTTTGCTAGACGTTTAAAAACTTTTAACTTTTGTGGTTTGATTAAATCTGGTTTGTCATTCAGAGGTAGCTTGTTTAGGCTGTTGCATAAGTCTGGTGCAAGAGAGGCGTTAGATGAAAGACGACGTATGAATATGGCTTATGATGTGGTATGCATTTTTGCTTATATGCTCACTACCTTTGCTTTGATTTTAGCTTGCCAAGAGCTTTTTGTCGTTTCTTTCAAAACTAATCAAGGTGCTTTGAACTCTCACAGGCAAAAGGCATGAATTATCTTCACAAACGAAATCCTCCTATTGTCCATAGAGATTTAAAGTCTCCAAATCTTCTGGTTGACAGGAAGTACACAGTAAAGGTTAGACAGTAGACTCCAAATTTGGCTCGTTATAGATCTCCGTCATGGCCTGTTTAATGATTGTTTGATGCCTCAGAAGTGAAATCTTGGGATTAAACTGGAGCTTCATCTAGAGTGAAATATCCAAAAATAGAATTTCTTACAAGGTTTCTGTGTATACTTATGGATGTCACAGCACCCTTAGGTTGTTTTGCAATGTAGGCAGTTGGATGTTTATCGATACGTCACATGGATGGAGAACTGGACATCATCCAAACCCTATCCAATCCCAATTAGTTTCTTGCCATTATCAACTTGGCATGGCTGTTTATGCAGCCCTATGCAATTTAAAATATTTCTAGTGTCTCCTCTCGTCACGGATATGTTACTGTTTAGAATTGTTACTTGGCCAAAAGGCGATTCTTTTTGTATATCTCTTAACTAAATAATCATGTTTGTGCTGTTTGAATTTTGTGATGTGCAGAGTTTTGCCGTTGAACCAAGTGCTGATATTAATTATGCAATATGTATAGGATTTTCTGTTTATTGCAGTTGACTCTTTTGTTTACTTTCTTTGACCCGTTCAGGTTTGTGATTTTGGCCTTTCTCGATTAAAAGCAAATACATTCCTGTCATCAAAGTCTGCAGCAGGGACGGTAAGTGATTCTGAACTTATTCACTGTCTTATAATTCTTTGTTTTAAGTTGTTATGAACCTTCTATTCTGATATTATGATCATATGTTCATTTGTCCTATCTATCAGCCTGAGTGGATGGCACCAGAAGTTCTCCGTGATGAACCGTCAAATGAGAAATCAGATGTATACAGCTTTGGTGTCATCTTGTGGGAGATTGTAACACTGCAACAGCCCTGGAGCAATTTAAATCCAGCACAGGTTTGTGTTCTGGAGTTGTTAATTACTTCTGACATCATACAATCTTAATGTAGTCTTATTCTGAGTTGACTTCTTCTTCATGTTGTTTGGGAAGCAGAATTGAGGAAGTCTAGCAATTTGATAATGAATAATTGATATTTTGGGCATACCACGAGATCAGTAAAATAATATATCTGCCAGTTCGACTCTTTTAATAAGTAGAGAAAATATTAGTCCTTTTTGTTGACTAGCTATTTGATGCATACCCCATCTTGTAACCTTTTTTGGTCCTTGATTCTGTTATGATATACCTCAGCAATTGGCTGACTAGGGGCCCAAGCGCAGGGCGTCTATTTAGGAATGGATATCCGTGAAAGTTAAGTGGCTTCACTTACTCATGACTATTTAGACATCCCAGGTTTACTATAGCCAGACATGGAAACTTCCCAGCAATTCCCAACTTGCAGTCTACCTGCTGGGAGAGTTGTTCCAAAATAATAATCTTCCCTTGTGTTTGCACCTTTTGATTTGTAATCATTTTGGCGCTTTCTCTTCCTGCATTTACAGCTGGAAATTTATGGATATGATGCCTACCTTGTAGGTTGTAGCTGCTGTTGGTTTCAAGGGAAAAAGGCTTGAGATTCCAAAAGATTTAAATCCTCAAGTGGCCGCCCTTATTGAGGCTTGCTGGGCAAAGTGAGTTCGAAGTTCTAGTTTTGGTTTTTATCCTCATCTCTCGTTAAGCCAGAATGCCTGGTGGTTATTTGTTTGTTATTATTGTTATTTAATTTTTACACTGTCTCAATACAAATGGTTTTCCTGCAGTGAGCCTTGGAACCGTCCCTCCTTTGCTAATATCATGGAATCTCTGAAGTCTTTGATTAAATCCCCTGTACCCCATTCTGGTCCGGCTGATATGCCATTACTTGCGTGAAGGGTGGAACACCACAGGTCTTATTTATGCACATAATACAGCATTCTTTTGCGATTCAATATCTGGCAAGGATAGCACTGCCTAGATAGTCTCAGGTGCGTCATATTCTTCAACTCTGATCTACCCATCCCGGTTTAATAAACCATATATTTACGTCGATTCACTCTCATAAGACTTCCGGCAGATGCACTTAAAGCACAAAGCTCGCTGATGTACTAGCAATCAGTGAGCATCAACTATTCCTTAAAAGACGAATGCATGCTCTCTGCTGTCATTATATGAGTTGCAAATCTGATCTGATGGGTTAAAATAATTCTTCATTGAAGCCTGCTTCGATCAACTGTCCTGATATTTTGATTAATTTACTTGGCCGCAGAATCATTGATGTACATGTCTGTCATCTCGAAACTCGAGAATTTTGTGTTTTTAGCTCGGCCAGAGGAACTACATCGATGCCTTAAATACATTTTCTTTTGCCTGTAACACCGGCTTCCTTAATGGGAAGTCTGTATAAATCTGTTTCGTAATTTTGTATGTAAAATTTGTAACGTAAAATTAGCTCAATGAAATCGTTGGCATTTTTCTTCATCATGCAACTGTTCCATTCTTTTTCTTTCCACAGCAAGTCTCGAGGACGCATCTCCATTTTACGTTTCTTGATGTTTATGAAGTAAATAAAAAACAAAGGGCTATGAAAATAGACAGGGAGCGGAAAAAGGCATTGTGTAAGACTTATCTGCACGATGTTTCATGAACCTCATTTTGGGAATATAGTAATGATAAGGAAGCCTGGTAGACGGTATCGGGATTCTCGCGTTAGGCATGATCGGATGATAATTAATAAAATAACACGAAATGAAATAGAACAGAATGGAAAGATTTATAATGGAATAAAATAGAACGAAATGAACGATTTATAATTCAATGAAATGTAATATAATGAAAAGTTAGTTTAGAGGAATGGATGAGTTCATAATGTAATGTAATGAGATGTTATTTGAAAATTGTTGAAATGAAATGTAATGTAATGTATAATAAATGATTATTATATCTCTAATATTAAAATAGTTGTTGCAAGAGGTTTAATGCTATGATTTTAAAATAGAAATTATGTCTAATTAAAAAGTCAAGTTGTCACTTGTTCAAGTCACAACAGTGACAAATAATTTTTTTTTAATATTTTCTATTTTAAAATAATAAAAGTTTTATTATTTTATTATTAATTATATAAAATTTACTATCAATTATATAAAAACATTATTATTAATTATTTAATAAATT
>JAOQMS010000005.1:41920269-41940033 GCA_027563885.1 Erythroxylum longipes | reverse complement strand
GACAGAAATTGGTGGGGACAGCAAGCAAACAGGTCGGGGACAGAATTTTTCTGTCCCTGTCTTCTGTCCCCACCCACAGGGACAGCAACCAAACGTAGGGTAATGGAATTGAAGGGCCTCGATTGATTAAGTAAGTTGTTGTGTTGACTGCTTCTGTCCAAAATTGCTTTGGTAAACCTGACTGTATATGAATGCTTCTGGCTCTTTCTGTCAACGTTCGGTTCATACGCTCAGCTACACCATTGTGTTGAGGCGTACCTGGCACGATTCTCTCTATTTTGATTCTGTGCTCATAACAGAACTTATTAAATTTGGTGTCTTCATATTCACCACCATTGTTGGTTCTAAGTTTTTTGATCTTTAGTCCTGTCTCATTTTCAACCATAGCTTTCCATCTCCTGAAAGCCTCAAACACTTCAGACTTATGCTTTACAAAGCAAATCTATACCTTCTGAGAGTGATCATTAATGAAAGTCATGAAGTAGTGTTTCCCACCAATGGATGAGGCAGTCGTTGGTCCCCAAACATCGGAGTGAACGAGCTCCAACCTTTCCTTCTTTGGGGTTCTGTCACTTGTTTGAAAGCTGACTCTCTTCTACTTTCCAAGTATGCAATCTTCGTATATGTGAATCTCAACTGACTGTAGACTTGGAAGGTTTCCCTTTGAGTGCATAATCTTCATCCCCTTGTCACTCATATGGCCAAGTCTCTGGTGCCATAAATTGGGATTTTTATTTCCTGCTGCAACTATAATTGAACAGTGTGCCCCTAGTGTCATGTAAAGAGTACCACTCTTTTTGCCTCTGGCAACTGTCATTGCACCTTTTGAAATCTACCAGTCATCACCATGGAAGATCGTAGTGTAGCCTTCGCTAGCTAATTGCCCTACTAAGATTAAGTTCTTTCTCAGATCGGGAATATGACTGACATCTTTTAGCTTCCAAACATACCCATTCAACTTAATCTTCACTACACCTTTACCAATGACGGCACAAGATTGATCATCACCAAGGTATACCTTCCAAGGTTTCCGGGGACATACCTCTAGAAGAGTTCTTTCTGCGAAGTAGCGTAGAATGATGCTCCAGAGTCTAACACCCAAGACTCCTCATTGCTCTCGAAAAAGCATATCAACGCATCATCTCCTCCTGAGGTGGAAGTAACATTTGCCTCTGCCTTCACCTCTTGGTTCTTCGGTGCACTCTTGCACTAATTTTTGTAGTACCTGATCTTTCCACAGTTCCAACACTCGACAGCCTTTGAGCTATGGGAATTTTTAGGATTCCTGGATTTGGACCTTTTGTCCTTTGATCTACCTCGATAGTTCGATCTACTGTGTCCATTCCTTCGGGTCAAATTTCTTCCTCTTGACTCTGTATGCAAAACTGAAGAGTTTGACGATTCACCTGACTCTCTTCGTCGGATCTCTTCACTGAGAGCTAGATCAAGAACATCATCAAATTTTAACTTATTGCTTCTTGACGAGCTACTCATAGCTGTGATAGTAGCATTCCAATTGTCTGATGAGGAAGACAAAAGTATCAATGCTCGTACTTCTTCATCAAATTCAATTCCAATTGAACTCAACTGGGATGTGACTGTGTTGAGTTTATTGAGATGTTGGGCAATTGATGCGCCTTCCATCATCCGCAAATTGAACAGCCACTTCATTAAGTAAACTTTGTTAGTGGCTGATGGCTTCTCATACAAACTGGAGAGAGCTGCCATAAGACCCGCAGTGGTCCTTTTTTTTCCTTTTGCTATGCTGAAAGCAACATTGCGGGATAACGGTAGTCGGATAACGTTAAGGGCTTGTTTGTCTAAAAGATCCCAGTCTTCTTCCTTCATACCCTTTGGCTTTTTTTTAAGATAGGTTGATACAAAATTTTCTGGTATAGATAATCTTCTATCTGCATCTTCTAGAACCCGAAATCTGTACCATCGAATTTTTCAATTTTCACCTTCCCTTCATCTACATCCATCTCTCCCACTTGAATCTGGCTCCTTCTGGATTGTTTCTAACAATTCCTGTGAACCACCGTGTATTAGAACACCTCCGTCGACAAACCTGGACTGTCAACATAATTTCACTATTCATGAAATTTGCTATTCAAGTGAATAGTACCCTTGCAGAAAACTGACAGAATTTACCCTTAAAAAACCACTCTCTGATACCAGTTGTTAAGAAAATTACGTAAATTTCCTATAAACCACATTTGTGGAAATGCAAAATAACACATACAAAATTTGATAACGGAGTTCAACCAAATTTGCCTATGTCTCTGGACCTGCTGCAGATCTTTTACTGAATGGAGAAATTATGCAACACTCACAAAGAAATTTACTCTCAATTTTCTCTCACTAAAGCTTTTCTCTCTAAGCTTTTTCTCTCTGCCTTGGCTTTCTCTTTACCTTGGCTTTCTTTCTTTTTGTTTTGTGTTATATTCTATCAAATGGAAGATGCCTTATATAGGCCTCCAATGTGCTAGTATGTCAAAGTTAGGCAGCCAAAAGGCTGTGTTGGTCAAACTTGTTATCTTCTTATAACTCCTCAATGTCACAACCTTATAATGCTCTCTAGGGTTCTCTTGCTGGCTAGGAAGTTGACTAGGTGATATGATAGAAGAGCTGGTTTGATAGGCAAGTTAAACTTCTAACTTTTTGTTATTGGTTATTAAAGCGTCAACCTTATAAGTGAGCTACCTAATTGCCTAAATAAAACCCTCATTTCATTTTGCTTGGTTTGTTAGAATATTCTTAAGTAAAGACTCTAAATTGGACTTCAGAGGATAGCGAGTGTCAAAAAGCCTTAATTGAAAAATGGGGCCTTACATTATTTTGGAAAACATGGTTAAATTTGTCTCTATAAGAGAAATTAGAATGATTTCTCCCTTCAGGATTATAGGCATTTGGAAAAAGATCATTCTTCTAGTTGAAGTTATCGACATAATTAGCCTATTCAATAGATGAATTTTAGAAAAATGAGTTCCTCACAATCTGTAGCTAAATGTACTGAAGATCCAAAAATGTCATATGAAACATTAGATGTTCCCATATAATTCACACTTATATGATCAACTTTTCTGGGTCTAAGCATCAACTTTAGTAGCAAGAAGACTTAGAACATCAATATCATAATTACATTGAGGTTTCTTTGGGACTTCTGTTTCACTTAGCTATTGATAATGATTTTGAGTCATATTCTCAATCAAGTTGTTCACTTTGTCTACTAGTATTATTCGTAATAACACCACCAGTAGCAACATCCACCAAAATCTTGGTATTGTAGGTCATCCCACTGAAAAATGTTTGACTATTAAGCCACTTCTCAAGCCCTTGATGGGGCCATGACTTAATAGTTGTTAGTACCTCTCCCAAGCTTTCATAAAGTGATTCACCTTTCCTTTGATTAAAAATTGTGGTTTGATTTATAATCAAAGTAGTTTTTTTCTAAAGGAAAGTACACAGTAAAAAAAGTTTGGGATATTTGATCCCAAGTGGTAATAGATCCTATTGATGAAGTTTACAACCAACTTGCCTTATCTCTTAATAAAAAAGGGAATAACCTTAACTTGATGGCATCTAGTGAAAAATCATTAAACTTTAGGGTACAATGGTACTCTAGAAATATGTAAATTAATGTCTTCGCTAGGAAGATCAGCAAATTGATCTTACTGTACCATGGAGAGGAGAGAAGATTTCCACTTAAAATTGTTAGCTTCAATGTTGGGCCTCGCAATACTTGAACTAATTCCTTAAGTTCTCGGTGTAGGAAAATCTTTCAAAGATATAATGTTTTCCACATCCATCTTTGTTTCCTCAACCTCTGTCAATCTTTGGAGTTTCCTTCTAATGTGTAAATTTCTCTTTATCTTGGGGTCCGGTTTAACAAGGTTCCTAAGATTTTTGCTTTGTTGCATACAAGAGATCAACTGTAAAAGAGATAATATAGAGAAAACAAAGTAAATAATGATAAAACAAAAAGGGAAAGTCTTGTCTAATTGGTTTGCACAATGAATCAATATTAACAACGCAAAGCCCCAATAATGACTATAAAAACTTGGTATTATTTTATCTGCAAGCATTTAGTGTAGTTATAACTAGTACTGATGAGTATGAGTTAATCTCATGAGAACTAGCTGTTAATTATAGATTTCTTATCAAATTAATTATCAGATAACAAATATGATTAACTTGAAATGAAATAAATGAATAAAAGCACCATATTAAAAAATCGACTAAGAATAAAATAATCATAAATAAACTAGTTACAAATAAGATATTATTTAGGACTTTATTATGCTTTGACTTTATTCCAATTTCTTTGGACCGGTAAAAATTTCTAAATTGCAACTATTTTCCCTCTTAGGAGCACAATTCCTATTCCTAAATTAAGCTGACTAAAATCTCTTTCTAATTAAAATAACTTAAGAATGCATTAATTTGATTTGTGAATTCGTGTGATAGGCTCTACCTTAACCTAGGAAGATTATATAGTTATCTCTTAAGTAACCCATTCAACCCTTACCATTTACGTTGTGATCTAAACATACACACCATCTTTCGATCTCAATGTTTGTATTAGATTATTAATCTTTGACTCTTGTTCCTTTTATTCAAATCAATAAAAAAAAACACGAACAAATATAAAAAATAAATTTCATTAAATCAAAGCATAAGTTCAAGACATCAAATCCTAAGGTCTATCTCATCTATATCTATATCCTAATTAGTTCATGATTAAGCAAGGAAAAACCGTACAAAAATAAGGAAGAACAAAATATGAAGGAAATATCTTTATGGTTCTTAGAATCTTAAAATTCTTGATGAATGTTAATAACTTTCTTAATCCTCTTCCAGGATTATCATTTCTTTCGATCTCTAACTACTTAATATAAGCTTATAATGAATTCTTTTTGCCTCAAAACTGATTTACCAACAGGTCCTCTTCCTGTTCCAAACCATCTCTTCCTTTAATAAAACAAACCCTAACTAGCACATAAGAAAACTAGAGAGAGAAAAGGTTGAGAGAAACGCAAAGAGAGAAAAGGTGACGAGTTTGCAAATTACACCGTGCGTTCAGTTCATTGTTTGTGATCTCTACTGAGCGATCGTCCTGATCAATGGAGCCCCTCGAATCAGAGGGACAGCAAGCTAAGCGTAACCGGATGAGCGAGGGGGAGCCACCACCACGGCCTACCCTGTCTTATAGTGCAACTGTGCAGGACGATGTAGGTAGGGGCAATCCTGAAGTCGAGGATGAATGGCCTGACGACAAAACTGTCGAGCTTGAGGACGGCGACATCTTGCATCTAACTGAGGAGGCCGACGGGGGTCTCGCACTGTCCCAGAAGTTCAAGGATAAATTGGACCAGCAATGGGATAACGCGGTGGTTATAAAACTGTTGGGTAGTCGTATTGGATATCGAGTTCTCCGATCACGGTTGAAGACCTTATGGAACCCGCGCGGTCCCATGAAGGTCGTCGACCTTGAGAACGATTTTTTCCTTATTAAATTCCTTAAAGCCGATGATTTCTATCACGTCCTTACGGATGGCCCCTGGGTCATTTTTGGTCAAGTCCTAACGGTGCAACGCTAGTCATCGCAATTCAGGCCGTCGCAAGGAGTCGCCAGTCATGCCGTCGTATGGATCAGGTTCCCAGAATTATCCATCGCCCATTATCAACCCATGATATTCACCGCGTTAAGGAACTTGGTGGGCAAAACGGTGAAGATTGACGCCGTTACCTGACACGCGCAGAGAGGAAAATTTGCGAGGGTGGCAGTTGAGCTCGACTTGCAAGCCCTAGTTCAGTCCAGCGTCGAACTTGACAGTGAAACCCTGCTGGTAGCATACGAGGGTTTGCCCTAACTCTGCTTCTCATGTGGGATTATGGGTCACGACGCTAATGGCTACCCGACGAAACCAAGCACTCCAGCCACCATAGTTAGTCCGACCACCAGTGCGGAGAATGTCGCGGTAGGCCGGTCGGTCATGCTAAAGCTTTAACATAGTCGCACGCCACCGAAACACCCACCGTCTATGGCCCTTGTACCCAGGTCCAACGGAAGGGCGCTACAGCGAGAATGTCTCGTCAAGTCGGGGGTCCTTAACGGCAAGAAGCTAGGAAGGTAGGGTCTCACTTCTCCATTCTGACAGAAGCAGGAGTACTAGGCGACGACAGTATGGGTGTGTCAGGGGTAACGGCTAGACCTCTAGCGGCTGGAATGGGCCAATGGTTTAAACTGGATGGTGCAGCTGACCATGCAAGGAAGCGGCAGGCGGGAGCTAACCAGACTGGGCCCCGAAGGCCCATGCGGGTGGGCTTAAAAGGCAAGAGCAGTGTCCTCAGTCTGCAAGACCAGGGAGCCAGCCTAATGGCCTTAGATCTGACTCCTCAACGCCCAGTCACTTTCCCTCCGGTCCAACTCCAGCCAACCGACACGGTCCACCACATTGCAGTTGAAATTTCTTCTTACACAGAAATGCTCTGTGATAGTCAAACTGTCGGTCCCGAGGGGAACCCAAGGCCTCTCGTCCGAACCCCCGGACCCAACTGCCGAGCCAACAGGGATGCTGACTTACCCTAATGACCAGGACCACGACGAGGTCCCAGACCAACAGCCCCCATGCCTCGAGCCTCCGAATGTGATAGTCAGCGGTGCGAGCCCACAGTCGGCTTAGGGTTGTTTTTCTTAACCCTACTTTTTATTATTATGTCGATCCTAATTTGGAACTGCCAAGGGACAGGAAGCTCCAATTTTCGGACTATAATGCGTAATCATATTAGTCATTATAAACCGGGTGTTCTGGTGCTTTTGGAACCTCGTATCAGTGGGCCAAAGGTAGACTTAGTAGCCAAACGTTTGGGGTTTGATTATTCTTTCCGGGTCGAAGCCATAGGTTTCTCGGGTGGGATATGGTTACTATGGTCCAAACCTTTTGAGATTTCTGTAGCCATAGCCCATCGCCAATTTATTCATACTACAGCCAAATTTGGGCACTATAGTTTTGACTTTACTGTTGTTTACGCTAGCCCTCAAAAACCCACTCAAAACCTACTCTGGCCTTTACTCCGGTGGATAGGTAATGCCAGGGTTCGACCCTGGATTATTAGTGGGGATTTTAACACTAAGTTAGAAATCTTGGATAAAAGGGGTGGAGTCGTCGCCACTCGGATAGTATCGTAACATTTTCGGGACTGGGTGAATGGATGTGGTCTCCACTACCTGGGATACGCTGGCTCAAAATATACGTGGCGAAGAGGCCCGGTTCAGGCAAGATTGGACAGAGTTTTTGGTTCTACGACCTGGATATAGGCATTCCCACACAGTGAACCGACATCTTCCCTTCCTAGGCTCGGACCATAGGCCTATGCTAGTCTCATTATTCGGTCCAGAATCCAGGCAGCTGGCCCCCTCCGCGTTCCGGTTTCAAAATGCATGGATTACCTATGGGGGTTTTGATGAGGTGGTCGCTGCACATTGGCACCCTAATGCGGAGACAGTGAGCAAGGCCTTAACCACACTCTCCCACCATCTGCAGCATTGGCCAAAGTCCGTAGTCAGAAACCTCTTTGCTAGGAAAAGAAGAATAATTTCCTGGCTGGAAGGCATACAGCGAAACATGCAGGATCACAACTTTGACTACCTGCAAGAGTTGGAAGATCAACTTAGTAAGGATCTGCTTCAGGTTCTGGGTGAAGAGGAGCTTTATTGGCACCAGAAAGCTCGCTGTGAATGGCTCTCCAAAGGGGATCGTAATACCAAGTACTACCACACTGTCACCCTTGCTAAGAGAAAAAAATTGCGGGTGGCGAGCCTCAAGGACCATTGTAGAACCCTAATTTCAGATCCTGAGCAGCTGCGTATCCTCGCCAGGACTTACTTTGCCCAACTCTTTACTCGTGACGAAGGGAGTCCTTGTCAATTTCCAGTTTCGGGTGCTTTTCCTGAGCTATCCGATGAGCGAATCCATGATTTAGAGCTGCCCATCCATGCTAGCTAAATTAAAAGTGTTGTATTTGGAATGAATCCCAATAAAGCCCCTGGGTTTGATGGATTCAATGCGCTTTTTTTCCAACATCAATGGAGTAAGGTCGGGTCGGCGGTGGTGGCATTCATCCAGGACGTTTTTAGGTTGGAATGGTGGGACGCTGATCTGAACCAAACGCTCCTGGTTTTGATCCCCAAATTACCCTCCCTGTCCAATATATCCCAATTTTGATCAATCAGCCTCTGTACAGTGATGTACAAAATTCTCTCTAAATTCCTGGTGAATCAGTTGAAACTGCACATGAACCACCTAGTTGTAGCCAACCAATGCAGTTTTATCCCGGGTCGCCATATCACCAATAATATTATCATTGCTCAGGAGATTATCCATTCGATGCGCAAGCTTAAGGGCAAGACCGAGTATCTAGCCCTTAAAGTTAACTTGGTAAAAGTTTATGATCGTCTCAACTGGGAATTTATTCACGACACCCTATTAGATATCGGTCTTCCTTCTTATCTAATAACATTCATTATGAAGTGTGTGACTACGGTGACTATGCAAGTCACATAGCAAGGTGTCCTTTCTGAGCCATTTAAACCTACTCGAGGACTCCGAAAAGGGGACCCATTATTGCCGTATCTGTTTGTGTTATGTCTGGAACGTCTAGGCCATCTAATCTCCACGGCGGTGGCTCAGGGTCAATGGCAGCCAATCAAGCTTAGTCGTACAGGACCTCCCATATCCCATTTGTTCTTCGCAGATGATCTAGTCCTGTTTGCAGAAGCGACATTAGATCAGACACAGGTTATTAGTCGGACGCTGGAAGTTTTTTGCCAGGCGTCGGGGCATCGAGTTAGTGTGGATAAATCTGCGGTTTTTTTCTCCAAGAACGTCCCTAGGGCTAAGAGGAGTCAACTCAGCCAATTAATGCAAGTCAAGGGTACCTATAATCTCGGTAAATATCTAGGAGTCCCGCTAATCCATGGGCTCATCACATAGAGTACCTATCAGTATCTGCTAGATAAGGCGAACACTAAACTCGCAGGATGGCACGCCCAAACTCTGTCACTGGCTGGGCGGGTAACTCTCACCCAATCGGTCATTGCGTCTTTGCCAATATATACGATGCAAACTGTGCGACTCCCGAGACAACTCTGTGATGACCTCGAGAAACTTATGCGCGACTTTATATGGGGCTCGAAGCAAGGTCAGAGGAAAACCCACCTAGTAAATTGGGAGGAGTTGTGTCGACCAAAAGTAGAAGGGGGCCTTGGTCTTAAACGAATCCGTTCTTCCAACGATGCATTCCTTGCTAAATTAGGTTGGGAGCTGATTGCTAACCCTACAGCTTTATGGGTCCGGGTCCTCCGGGCTAAATATCGCCTCGACCCCCAATCCATTCCCACTTCAGTTGCCCGTTCCGGAGCCTCAGCCCATTGGAGGGGGATTGCTGTAGTGTGGCGTTTTGTAAGGCAAGGTTCCAACTGGACTCCGGGTAATGGTAACCGTATCCACTTCTGGCTAGACACCTGGGTGGAGGAATGGGGACCCCTTATTGATTTTGCGACTGCTCCAATTCCGGATAGTGTCCTCCATACCAAAGTGTCGGATTATATAACTGCACATGGAGAGTGGAAATGGAGTGAGTTCCAGCAACACCTGCCCTACACTGTTTGCATGGCTATAGTGGCCACAGGCCCAAACAGGTCACAATTGCAGGAAGACACCGTAGCCTGGGGCCCCACCATATATGGGGAGTTCACAGTAGCGTCGGCCTATGCCCTCATCGAAGACAAGTCCCAGGAGACCGACCGACGGTTATGGGACTTAATTTGGAAGTGGCCAGGGCCCCAACGCATTAGGTCTTTCCTATGGTTGGTGGCCAAGGCTCGACTGCTTACTAATAAACAACGTGTGGCAAGGCATCTTTCAGGAGATAACAACTGTCATTTTTGTGGTCAAGAAGAGTCTATTTGCATGTTTTACGGGATTGCCAGCGTGCGCAATCTATCTGGTCTTACTTTAGTATGGGAGCGGGGCTATTGACGCAAAGAAGTGGAAGTGGATTCTCTCGAGGTTATCAATATTTTATCTTCTTCTAATTTAGTGTTGGCTGAAAATAACCCTTTGATTACAAGTATCCGGGCATTGATATACCGCAACTGGGAGGTGACATTCAACCATATCTACCGTGAAGGGAACCAATGTGCGGATTGTCTGGTCGCGATAGCAGCATTATCCAACCCAGGCCTGTATACCCTTCAGGAGCCCCCGAGTGCAATTACAGATCTACTCTATAGCGATTTGCAAAGATGTCTCTATTGTCGTAATTTGAGTTAGTGTTGTGATTCCGTTGTAAAAAAAAAAACCCTAACTTTCTATCCAACACACCCCTAACATGAGACCATGTTAAGCTCCATATTACTTTGTTATGCCTTTTTGAATGTTTTTACATAATTGAGCACTACTAATACAATTTGAACATAGGCCCGTGTAACCAGTGTTGGTGAACATGGGAGCATGTTGGCTAATATTTGGAGAAACATATTACCCCTACTTTAAACATAGCCTGGACACGATGGGGTATTATTAGGTGAAGTGACATAGATGATTAAGAGCAGTTAGAGACAAATAGGAGAGTCTAGAGATGTAGAGATGAGCAATGGCTGCTAGTTGGAAGTGACGTTGCAACATGCGAAAGACGGTGTTCAATCATAAACATAAACAAAATGACAACGTTTCTTGTGTTGTTGAGGTTCATATGTCAAGTTGGGTCAGATTGTAAAAGCTCAAACTAGATCTGGTCTAAAACTTAAAAATTTACAAAATTAAGTCCAACTCATAATTTAATTAAATCAAATTAAACCTATTAATTTTAGTCTTCTACCAAGCTTAACCAAAATATCAAAAGCAAAATATTTAACTTCACTATCTCAATAAGTGTTGCACCCTTAGATGTTAAATAATAAGGAGAAAGCTTTTATTAAAAAAATAAAGCCAAGATTTTACCTAAACTTCAATTTAAAAGAAAGGCAAATTAGAATAAAGTAATGTTTTAAGAAATATTAGTCAATTATTTATCTATTTTAAAATTTAATAAATTACATTATGATTAAAATCATGCAAATACATAAATTTTAAAAAATTATTAATTTAACTTATTAGTATTGTACAAAATCATAATAAAATAATTAATTTATTGAATATTATTTTATTAAAACCATGATAATGGTATGGAGATTATTGCATTTTTGAAAGAAAACATGTCTTTAAAAATTAGAAAATATGAGAAATAAAGATTTGTTCAAATCTAGCGTATAAATATAGACAATTGAAAAATAATTACGATATTATGCAAAACTAGATTATAAATATGGACTATTGAAAATATGAATAGTAATCAAAACAACAATTTATATAAATATTAACTTTAAACAAGCCTAATTTCTGAAAACAGGCCATAGTATAGTTACGATTAAAAAACAAAAAATATAGGTCGTAAAGCAGATGGGATTTATGGAAAAGGCCCGTCAATCCAAGGTCCTAAAACCCACCATCTACTATAAGTACCTGAAAACCTAAAACCCTGAACTTCCCTTTCCTATCACAGCCAAGTTCTTGGCTTCTCTCTGCAGACTGATTTCTGTTCTGCCTATTAGTAATATGTTGAAGGTTAAAACTCCCAAGAAGGGAAGAGTTAAGCGTGAGCTCGAAAAGCGTGCTCCTAAACTCGTAAGTCTTAATAACCCTTTCATCTTTTCTTTGTTATTGTATTCAATTTATCTGTTTGTATTCCTGGAAAGTTTTTTTTATTTATGATAGAAACTTAATAGGTTTTGGGCTTTATTGTATTTTGTAGGTTGAGACTCGGAAGAAGACGCTAATACTTCAAGGTACAAAGACGAGCAACGTGTTGAATTCGGTGTTGACTGATATTTACCATCTTAAGAGGGAGAGTGCTGTGAGATTCACGCGCAAAAACGACAATATAAGGCCGTTTGAGAGTGGAGGCGAAACTTCCTTGGAGTTCTTTTCTCAGAAAACTGATTGCAGCATCTTCGTGGTGAGTCTAACTAAGTGATGCTGTATTTTGGGCATGTTGTTTAGTGTTCAGTAATATTGTCATGTGGTGTTTGTTGGAATACTATTATGAAGAAATGCGCCTTATAAGAATTTTTAGGTTGTAAAAGTAGATATTGGAATGTTCCACTTGTTCCAGTTCATTTTTTGTTTAACTTGGTTGCTTTTCTGATCAGGATAAGGATGTTCTGCTGTTTAGTGGAATGGTTATGCTTGTTAAGATGTGATTTTGGATTTAAGTTACTGCCTTATTTGCATGTTTTAGATCTCTTATTTAAGTTAGCAAGGCAGTAACTTCCATAGTATAACAAATGGTACACCAAAAATTTAAAGTTCCGAATTCCTATCTTTGTTCACGTGAAAATTTTTCTCAACTAACTGTATGACTCTCCTTCTGCAGTATGGTTCGACCTCAAAGAAGCGCCCTGATAATCTTGTCATAGGAAGAACATACGATCATCACATATATGATCTTGTAGAAGTTGGGGTAGAAAATTTCAAGCCCATTGGGTCTTTTAAATATGATAAGAAACTAAGTCCACAGCCTGGCTCCAAGGCTTTCATTACTTTTATTGGAGAAGGATTTGAGATTGTTGACGAGTTGAAACATCTGAAGGAGGTTTTGCTTGATCTCTTACGTGGAGAGGTGTTTCTCTATGGCCGGTTCAACTTTCCTGTTTGAATTTAGCAAGATTACAAAAATAAACACTTATATGTTATATGCAGGTTGTTGAAAATTTGAATCTTGCTGGGATAGATCGTGCTTATATATGTACAGCTGTATCTACCAATCGGGTGCTCTTCACTCACTGTGCTTTGCGCCTGAAAAAGTCTGGTACAATAGTCCCGAAGATGGAACTTGTGGAAGTGGGTCCTTCCATGGATCTAGTGATGCGTCGTCACCGACTCCCTAATGAGAGCTTAAGGAAAGAAGCCATGAAAACAGCTAAAGATCAACCTAAGAAGAAGGTAGGCTAGACTGGTGAAGTTGCCTATTGTTATCAGTCTATGAAACGGCATGTAAAATATGTTGTCTGCTTTCAGGTTAAAAATGTTAGAGATGATGCCATAGAAGGGACCAAAGGGCGGATATATATTCCAGATCAGAAGGTGAGAAATTAGTTACTCATGCTGTGGCTTACCTGCTTCTTTTCATCCCTGAATCTCACTGTTGTGAGAGGCACCATATTTAAGTCGTATTGATATAACTAATTTTGGTTCTAGATTGGAAATGTGGCACTGCCAAACAAAACAAAAGGACTGAAAAGAGAACGACGAGAAGCCAAAATGAAGCGTGAAAAAAGCGAAGGTCCACCAAAAAAACAGAAGGAAACTTCTGCATAGCTATACTTGGGCCGCTTCTGTATCAATTTTGTTATTCCTTTCTTTTGGCACTCTTATATTGTTACATTGGTTTCATCTAAAGCCATTAGTCTCACCAGAAACATTACATTTTATTGCTGATCGGCATCAGTCACTTAACATTCATGGTTGAGAAATTTTGCCAATGTAGTGATTGTCTCGGAAGGGGCTGCCTTGTCTAATTGGTAGGAGGTGACCGTCATCTCTCGCGCTTGGGTTCCTAATATAGAGTCTCTTGAAGTTGACTAGGAGCCTCGAGTGTTTCTTCTTTATATAAAAGAAATTGTATAATTTCCAATCAGTTTTGGACATTGCAATTTAGCTGATTGCGTAGGGGCTTTTTTTCAACATTAAGAAGGCTATCGGTGAAAGGTTAATTGGTCAAACTAAAAATCGATAATACAAAAATTTAATTAGTTCTGTGTAATTATAAAAATTTTGACTTATTTAAATTTTTTATTCTATTTATTTTAAAAATAGATTCATTAAAATTAATCAGTAGTTTTTATAAATTAATTGAATTTTATAAACTAAAATAAATTTGTTAATTTTATTAGATAGTCTCTTTCAATTAAATCTCTTGGTTAAAATAGTTTTCTTTTTTAATCTTAATTTAATTTTTTCAATATTACTGTACATTAATTTTATAACAGGTTGATTTTTAAATATTTAAATATTTAATCTTACTAGTTTAATTTCTTTTAAAACATTGTTAAACACAAATGCATGGAACTTAAAACATGATGACAAGTCTTCTAAAATCAAATGTAGTATTGTTTAAAATTAGATAGTTTAAAGATTTATTTTTAAATATGATCACAAAATTAGAAAAAAAAATTGATTATATTTTTCCGTAACTTATGTTTGGAATATCAGTAGAATTTAGTTTAAATTGTAATGTTTCTTGTCATATTATTATTAAAGGAATGATGCTTTAATTTTTTATGATATTCGGTGAAAATTATAAATAATATAAAAAATTTGTAAGGTTTTACAAGCTTTTTAAAAACTTAGGCAAGTTATATAGATTACAAGAAACTATAATTTTATATTCTACTTTTGGATATTTTTAAACTATAAATGAATTTTGTAAGTTAAATTCGTTTATTTCAAGCAAATCAAACAGTGTAAAAGGTTTCTGTAACTAGACTCGTTAATAAAGCCAATCAATGATATCGATTAGGAGTATATTGGATTTGCATGGATGGTTTATGCCCATAAAAGATTTTTCACAAAATGAATTCAGCAATGTGTTATTAATGTTTTGAATGCCTTATTAGTACTGTATCAGATTCAATTCTAGTATAGTATTATATTGATACCGGTTATTACCAGATATTATTTCGAGTAATTTTTTAAATTTATAAAATAGTAAATAATTTTTTAAAATTACAAAACAGACCCTCACAATTCATATTTTACAAGGCATCCACAATCACATCCACGAGCCTCCATATCACATTTCATACATACATTTCACAATTAGTGATCCATAATTCCACACGTAGCAAAATGTATAAGTTTTTGTTTCAGTGAAGTATGAGATTCAGTTTCTATCTCAAACCATTGTTGGTGAATTGTTGGACACTGACAGTTGAGATAAAATGCATCCTTTTTCGATTTCTGTTTAGTTTTATGAGTTTCAGAATTATGGGAAGTGAACAAAGCACATAGAGGAGTTACGAGGCTTTGAATCATGTAGGGAAATTGTTGGCTGCAGTAGCTGCGGGCGGGGGCTATGAGGAGGATGATGGTTGAGGGGGAGCTATGGTGGGTTGCCGTGGTTGCGAGGAGGCTACTGATTGTGGCGAATGCAGGTGGGGGCTGCAACGGTTCGATGGTGGGCGATAGCGCACTCGTGGGGTAGTGGTGGCTAGCGACTATCTGCGTGAGGCAGGAGATGATGGTTGGGTCGGAGGATGGCGGGTAAGAGAGGAGAGAGAGAGAGAGTAAAATGAGAGGCAGATGTTAAAAGAGGGGAGGGGGTTGGTTTTATTTTTACAAACAAATTCTTGAATTTTTTAAACTTTATAGTCGATCAATATTTGACCAATATTTTAAATATCGGTCGGTTCCAAATTATTGAGTTTTATACTGTTTTTCGATCGGTAGGATACCAATCTTAGGACATTTTGTGTTATTATTTAATTTAAAATCGTTTTTGGATAATTTTCATTTGATTGGATGAATAATAAATTATTTACAAGGAAAAGGTAACTTATTAATAGATGTAGATTAGATTAGGGATAAGAGGTAAGCTTTGACTCAACACGTAGGCTTCGGGCTAGGCCCCAAGCTTTAAATTGGTCCTCGGGCTAAGTCAAGTTCTGACTCGGAATTTGGCAAGATTAAACGACTTGTAAAACTATGTCATCTTACACGGATGTGATTTTAATCTCATATGCCAAGTTACGTGACAAATTATGTTTTAACCTACAGTAAAACGAAGTCGTTTTATACCTTTGCTATAGGCTAAATAAACCAACATTCTTCATTCTTCTTCATCTTCATTGTGAGACACCCAACCCTTCCTTGATATCGTTTACTCTTCTTTTTCAGTCTCCCACTATCCCACTCCAACTCCTAGACCAGTCGTCATCGTCTTCTTTTTCATCTCCACTAAGTGTTGCCTCTCAGGCTGTGTCCCAATAGCCCACCAAGTATCATCTTTGTCCTTCATGTAGCTTGCAAGTTTCAATGGACATTGAATTGAATTAGTTTATGTTCTCCATTGACTATTGTTCAATGAATCAGTTGATGAATTGATTCAATTGAACTAATTTCCTTGATTGTGGTTTTTGCTCATGTTTATGGTGACTTACTCAGTCATAAGCACTCCTATGCACGTGATTGTGTAAGTTTGCGAAAATATAGGCAGTAGTCATATGTGCCCATGTACAATGAAATCTCATTTACAAGGACTTACACGATCACATATATGCTGTGAATGAAATTTTGGTGCATACAAGCATGTGTGTACGTTATCGTGTAAGTCCACAGAACATATATGCCCGTGTACATTGAAATTTCATTCATAGTGAATTACACGATCACATACATTCTTGTGTATAATGTCACACAATCATAGTGACTTATACTGAACATATAAGTCACCAATATACTTTAAATTGCTCCCTATAGTGTATTTCAATTTTTTGATCTCTCTCCCTCATGTGTGTACTTATTAAATTACCATTGAAGTATATGTATACGTGCAAATATTTATGACTAACTTATATAGTTGTATATATTGATTGTCTCAGATGGAGGAATATATTCCTTTAGTGGAGAGTTTTAATCCGATACCGGAGAGTATATAAGTGGATACTTCTAATTTGGTATCAGGTAAAGATAGAAGTCTAGGTCCATTGAAAATTGGTGCTTGGAATCACTTTAATAAGACTATATCAATGGACGAAGTAGAGAATGCCGAATGTAAATATTGTTATAAGATGCTGATTGGAAGTTTAAAAGGAGGAACCTCTCATTTAAAGATACATTTGGATTCGTGCAACAAAAAAAGATAGTATTAGGAGGTCAAACATTGTTTACCTCTAACCTAATAAGAGGGAAGAATGAAATGACTGTTACAACCTATGTCAACAACATATTAATCTTCTTGATGGCTAATATGGTCATTGGTGATGAACATCCACTTTTTATAGTTTATAACAAAAGATTTAGAATATTGTTCAACTCTACATGATTGGCCTTCAAAATCCTAAGTCAAAATACCTTGAAAAAGGATATTATAAATATATACAAGGATCAAAAGAAAGAAATTTTAAAAATGTTGTTATGTATTGAAGGATGGATTGCTATCACAACAGATATGTGAACAACCAACAACTAAATGAAGAGTTATAGGGCGATAATGACATATTATATTGACAATAATTAGACTCTCACAGTAGAATATTGAGTTAAATTATATTGGTTAATAGAGATGGATTTTTTTATTATTTTATGATTGATATTTATTCATATTTGTAAATGGTAGGTTCATTTATGTGTTAACACCATATACAAGTGAATGGTTGGCAACCGTGTTGGTTGAGTGTTTAGTAGATTGGAATATCGACACCAAGTTATATACCATAACATTCAACAAATGTAACACAAATGATGTGATGATTGAAAAGGTAAATAATAAGTTACGGGTTAGGAACTTGTTGATTGGTGGTAGGTTGTCACCTATGAATTATTTTGGATATATTTTGAATTTAATTATAAATGAAAAGTTGGAGATGATAAAGGAAGCAGTATATTCGATTTATGATAATATAGTATATTGGAGTACAACACCCAAAAGAGTTAAAATTTTTGAAGATGTTGTATGATAATTATGCGTAATTAGGATGGAGAAATTGGTATTAGATTGTCCACTAGATAAAACTTAACCTTCAAGATGTTAGAGTAAAAAATTTAATATATTGAGGTGTTTACCAGGCTAAGACAAAGAGGTTATTAATATATTTACCTTCCTATAAAAGAGCAATGAAAGTTAGTTAAAGAACTTCGTGTGGAGTTGGAAATATTTTATACTACTACTGAATTGTTCTCAGGAACAAAATATCCAACTTCGCACAATTGTTTTAGCAATATGTATGAGATCAACAACATTTTATCTGATTGGATGTTTGATTCCAATAAGGTGATTCAGGTTATGGAAGAGCAGATGATGGAGAAGCTCATTCTTATTGGTATATAGTTGGACATATTGTGACAGTCATATTTATGTTAGACTCGAGATACAAGAAGGAGGGGGTTAATTATATATATATTGTGTTGTATGATGAGCAGGCTTCAGTGCATATTGGTGTCATCAAACAGTTATGATATGATTTGTTCAATGTTTGTCAACTCAAATTGGACAAAAAATTAGGATCGCAATAATCCATACGATTCAACTCTAACTTCAGGTTTAGGTTTGAGATCATTTTTTAAGAGCATTTTGTTTCTCTTATTTACACTGATGGTAAAAGAAAAGAGGGTTAAACTTATTACAGTATGATGGAATTGGACAAATATTTGACAAAAGACTGTGCGACCAAAGTTAAAGGTATGGAGTTCGATGTATTACTATAGTTGAAGAATCGTGAAAGTGATTTTTCAATCATGCAAGTTATTGCACAAGACTTATTAACAATTCCATGATCTACTATTACTTCAAAGTCTACTTTTAGTATTGGTAGTCAGGTTATTAGTCTTCATCGTGCTCGACTTTATCCTAGTACTACAGAAAACTTTATATATGCTTGAAGTTGGTTAGATGAGCTCTTTCCTTTATGATATATATCAAATTTGTCTATTTTTAGTGATATTATCTTATTTATTTTTTTATTTTTGTATTAATACAGCCGCAAGTACTGATGTGGAGATAACAATCATTCAATTTCAACTAAAAAATATTTGGATAAAATATTCAATAATAAAGATATATTTAATTGTTTATTAATTATTATCATGTGCTTAATATTCATTTAATAATATTATTACATTACTATATATTATTTACATAATAATGTTTCTACGTGCATATGAAGTTGTGCAAATTATTGACAATTCTGATTATGACGATTAGCTATCTCTTTTCTTGTACTATATGTTTGTTGTTTTTAATCTTTGTTTCTAGAGTTACTTATTTTTTATTTGATTGCATTAGTTTTTTTAATTAAAGATATAATAATATTTTTTTTTTTGTGGATTCTCAACTTCAATATTTACTCTCCAATCTTTAGTCTCTACTCTCAAAGACTCCAACATTAGTCGATAATTTCATTTTGACTTTTTTGTAAATTATATCATTAAATTTTTTTGGATAATATTAGCATGATGGTACTCTTTTGTTTTAATAATATAACATTTTTTTTCATTTCCTTTAAAAATGAATTTATGCACATTTAATATATATTCATTTAAAACATTTTTCCTTAAACAATTATGTTAATTAAAGAAATGTTGCATTTCTCATATATATTCTTTTTTTGTTTACTTCCTTTAAAATTGTATATAGTTTGAACTTATTCATTTTAAAGTTTTATGTACATTTAATATATACATTCATTTAAAAACTCAATTTTATTAAAAATTGTGCTAATTAAAGGAATGTTACATTTTTTTATATATAATATTTTTTGGTTCACTTCCTTTAAAAATGAATTTAGTTTTAGTTTATTCATTTTATCATTTTATATACGTTTAATGTATACATCCATTTAAAAACTTATTTATTAATCATAATGTTAAATTTTTTTATATATATATATATATATATATATATATATTCACTTCCTTTAAAAATGACTTTAGTTTTTAAATTATT
>JAOQMS010000005.1:41905527-41919877 GCA_027563885.1 Erythroxylum longipes | reverse complement strand
TCCTATTTATTTCAAAAATTTATTTACTTTTAATATATACATTCATCAAAAAAACTCATTTTTTATCAAGCAATTATACTAATTAAAGGAATGTTGCATTTTACATTGCATTATATATATATATATATATAAATAAATTTTGTTCAACTCATTATTTTTAAAATTTTATGTACGTTTAATATATACATTTATTAAAAAACTTATTTTTCATTAAGTAATTATGCTGAATAGAGGAATATTGCATTTCTTATGTATATATATATTCCTTTAAAGATAAATTTAATTTCAACCTATTAATTTTAAAATTTTATGTACGTTTGATATATACATTTATTAAAAAATTATTTGTCATTAAATAATTGTGTTAATTAAATATAAGTTACGTTTGTTTTATTCACATTCGTTAAAAACGAATTTAGTTTTCATTTAAAAATTATATACATATATGTATATTTAAAAAATAAAAAATAAAAAAAGAAAATAGGTTAGGCCCAAACTTGAGTGGGCCGGGAGACTTAAAGGCCCAATCAGGTCTCAGGCAAGTGGCTACCTGTCCCGACCCCGGCCTAACCCTATGCCGGGGAAAACCTGATAATTATATAATAAAAAGTAAATAAATACACGAAGAACTAGCCAGCTTCTGCTCTCTACAATCTACATCCCTATATCTTAATCTCCAGTCTCGTCTGTCACTCCCCTTCTGTGCTCCCTCAAACTTTTGTCAATTTTCCATTTCATATTATCTTTTTTCTGTAATTCCAATCTCTAGGCCTTCTTGTTGTAACTCTTTCCCGTTTTTTTATCCTCATCATTAGTTTAGATTTTCAATCCGTGTCTGACGATGATTCACTTGTACTATCAACGATTGCATATGAGGAAAACGATTCAGGGTTAGGGTTTTGCTGACAATTCTTTAATATTCTCCTGGTAATGGAAATGGAGAGTGCGCGTAGATCTTTCGACAGATCGCGAGAACCAGGTCTCAAGAAACCCCGTTTCGCCGGTGACCAGCCAAATCCTAACGGTCGTCCATTCGCTCCCAGACCGTCGCTTCCTCCGCAGTCTAGGTATAGCGTTGCGTCCACTGATAGAGACTCCGAGAGCAACGATTTCAGCCGCGGAAGCGCTGCTGCGTACCATCCACAGCCGACGCCGTACCAGGAGCTGGTGAGCCAGTACAAGACGGCGTTGGCAGAGCTGACGTTTAATTCGAAGCCTATAATCACGAATTTGACTATAATCGCCGGCGAGAATCAGCATGCCGCTAAAGCAATTGCTGCTACTGTCTGCGCTAATATTCTTGAGGTGAACTCAGTCTTAGATTTCTATTGTTGGTTTTGGCTCCTAACTTTGTGGTATTACAAATTTTAAGTTTGTACATAGTAGATGTTTATACTGTAACTTCAACTTAATGAAAAATATTTTGTGATCAAGCATCACATGCTTGTATCTGCTGTTTTGTATGTTTATTTGGGTTCTTTTTTTTAAAGGGATCAATTTCATTGAATTGTTCATGAATATCGTCCAAACTTGGGGCATTGGTTCTGATTCCCTGAAGTCTTACAATTAAAGAGAGATGATACCAACTAAAAAGGACCTTTCACCAAGCAATTCACTTTTTATGGAGCCAAATCAATTTATTGTTTCGTTGTTTCTTAGCTGGTCCTTGTATTTGTGCGGCTGTTTCTGTAAATTCAGCATGTGATTGAAGCTGCCAATTTGATTTTAATAGATGCTTATAATCTCCTAATTGTAATTTTATCGGACAAAAAAAAAAAAAGATGAGCGAAGCTTTCGTCTCTCTTTTGCCCTGTTTTGGTTGAGGTGGTGGATTTCACGACATGTTATCTCAAAGCTAATACGGAGGCAAGTTCTGGTCTGAGAGTTATCAATTGAACGTATTGCATCCTGCTGTTTCACAACCTAATTGAAGATGCATCAAGTTCTACAATTCAGCTGAAGGAATGTAATCTTCGTAAATGGTTGGAAGTTTGTCTGTTCTGAAAATTCTAGTTTAATTTGAAGGTTATTTCTTGAAGTACTATGGATGGTTTCAGATCTATGGTCATGATACTGATGGCAGTTCATGTGAAGCTTTCACTTGTTGTCATCTTTTAATACTAAGTTTAAAGAGGTGCTCAAATTGTTTCAGGTTGCTTCTAAACTTTTAGAAGAAAGAAAAAATGATAATTTTAAATGCAGCTGTGTTGTTCTTATTTTGGTATCGTGTGCAAATATGATTCTTGTTCATTTTTCTGTTATGGTTCTCCCTCAGAGGCCAAACTTTATGCTATTGAGGTTATTTAATCATGAACCAACTTGCAGGTACCTAGTGATCAAAAGCTTCCATCACTTTATCTTCTAGACAGCATTGTAAAGAATATTGGGAGGGATTACATAAAATACTTTGCTGCCAGACTGCCCGAGGTTAGATTTTTAATTCCTGTAATGGAATCTATTTACTTGAGATGCTTTTAGGATACCCTACACTCGAGTGTGCTGTGTTATACAGTGCCTGTATTGTCATTACTTGACAACCTTTTTCACTAGGATTGCTAATGCCCTAAATTTTGGAACCTTTGTTGGATGAATCAACAATCTTAGGTAACTCTTTGCTGATCAAATTGCTGCAATGTCTGTACTGTTGTTTCATTTGTTATTACTTGGTAATAGTCAAGTATCTTTTCTATATTAGGTATTTTGCAAGGCATATAGGCACATTGATCCCTCTGTTCATTCAAGTATGGGGCATCTTTTTGGAACATGGAAAGGAGTCTTCCCTCCTCAGACGCTTGAGATCATTGAGAGGGCACTTGGCTTTGCTTCTGTTGCTAATGGATCATCGTCAACGTTGACTACATCTAGGCCAGATTCTCATTCACAACGCCCTCCACATAGCATTCATGTAAACCCCAAGTATTTGGAAAGGCAACGTCTTCAGCAGTCAAGCAGTGTAAGTGGTTAGTCAAGGAAAGTTGGAATTAATTGTCAACTCACCATAACTGTTTAGTAAAAACAAGAATTTATTTTGATTGAACTTCTGAGTTTTGTTCGTCTGCTGTGGTATATGACCATGTCTTGAAGTGCCTTTAGCAATACAAGTTTAAATATATTGCCGAAGCTATACTGAGCTATCTACCAAAATCTATATTTTCCAACTCTCGATTAAAATTGCTGTTGTCCTGTTTTGTTTGCTAAGTTTGGTGTGCCATACATACCCTGTTTTAGTCTTAGAAGCTTAGCTGATGTATAAATTGGCAGAGACATTTGTATGTCGACTGCATGTTTCATTGAAATATGTCACGACAGAATTTTTTACTTTTGCGAGGACATTACAAACTTCTATAGTCTTTGATTAGTTGAGATAGTATAGGGCTACGATAAAATTGATTATATTTCTCTGTTGACGTGGTTCTATCTCAAGGCAAAGGGAAAACCTGATTCTGTGACTCTACATATAACCAATTTGAGTGGAGATGTTGAAAGATCGGAAAGATCAGCTAGTATTGGTTCTGGACGGTCATGGGGGGGTGGTGCTATCAAAATTCACGTAAGTAAATGATTGATTCGGTGCTGATTTTGAAAATCAATGTGTTCCTGGCATTATACTATAGTCATGTCTTTCAGAATGCCCAACGATCCCATAAAGAAGTCATGGGTGATCCTGTTCTTGAGAAGAAAATCAGTTCAGCATGTGGAGACTATGAATCTGGTTCTGATGTTCAAAGAAGCTCAAGCATGGGAGGTGCAAGAACTGGGAAGGTTCTTGAGCAAGTACATGATAAACCTTGGTATGATACTGGCAGCAGTATTCCAGGGGCAATATCTGGCCAAAGAAATGGTTTGAATCTGAAGCAAGGGCTTCCAAAATTGTCAGCAACCAAGGGTCCTAATTTGCATCTTGAGCCTCCTCAAAGCATTAGCAGCAGTGGAATGTCCCCTAGCTGGAAGAACTCAGAAGAAGAAGAGTTTTTGTGGGAAATGCACTCTAGAGTGTCAGATAATGATATAGCCAATTTCTCTAGGAACTCCAGAAAAGGGTGGACTCCTGTTGATACAGAGAAATCGGTAAAATTCTGTAGACTATTGGGGAAAAAAACTTTTTTCCTATTAAATTTTTTGAAAGAGAGAAAATAAATGAGTAAACGCGTATTGAACTTTAAACTAGAGTTTTAAATTCCTATATCTGCAGTTTGATGATCAAACATGAGAGTAAATAATTTTGAAGTGGGGAATTCATTTTAGTACTTGTGGATTTCTTTTGCAATAGATATAACGGGTGAATTTAGACTGAGGCTCAATTTCATTGTCTGCATGCCTCATTACAGTTGTTTTTCTTTGTAATTTTCATGTGCAGGACTTTGAAAATCACCTCCGAAGACCACAAAGTGTGCATGAATTTGGTTTGAGATTTGATAGAGAAAATTCTTCGGACTCATTATCTTCCGAACAGAAAGAGCAATCTGGTCTCAGACACCATCTGTCCTCCCCTTGGCGATTGCAGGATTCACATTCAGGAGATGGACATTTTCATTCTGGAGGTCTTATTGCTGGTCACCCAGATGGTCATTCAGCCAGTCCTGGTGTGCTGGCTGTGAATGCAGATTCATTGACCAAGATGGCAGTAAGACCTTGTACCACCAGTTCATCTCAAATTGCAAACTCAGAATTTGGATTTTCAGCAGATGGATTATCAGGATCCTCTGGAATGGTACCGCAACATAGCTTACCTTCTCTTGGAGTGTCACCATCACTATCTGCAGAGTCCCTCACGCACCATCGTCCACCCTCTCCCTTGTTACCAGCATGGCACGTGCATCAAGTGTTGCCAAATCCATCTGACGGAGGTTATGTACAATCTTCTCATCAGATTAAGAAACCACATTTGCAGCCTGTCTCTAATAACGGAACTCTATCAACATCAGGAAGTGATGCATCTGACCATTCAAATTCACCCACTGTAGAAACATCTGGACAATCAAGCACTAGTAGTTTGTTGGCTGCTGTTATGAAAACTGGAATTCTTTCTAATATTGCCTCTGGTGGTCTTCCTACAAAACATATCCAGGATGTTAAGCAAGTTCCACCTAAATCAAGTATTCAGCTTCCTATTCCTAGCATAACTAGTGTGCGAAAAAACTCAAAATCCGAGGATTCCTCTATACCTTTGTCTGCTCCATTGAGGCACGATAGTCCATTGACTAACCCCAGTGTTTCTCCCAGGAAAGAGGAGCAGCTTCCACTGCCTCCTGGTCCTACATCAACACAAGATTCAGATGTTCTGGATAAGGGTGCAAACCCTCTTTCCAATCTCTTGGGTTCATTAGTTGCCAAAGGTTTGATATCTGCATCCAAGTCCAAGACATCATCGCCTTCACATGCTCAATCACAAAACAAGAATCAGAATCAGAACCAGAACATATGTACTACCACACCTAAGTCTACTTCAATTCCTTCTCTTCCAGACACCACTTCTATATCTTTGTCCACTGAAGAAGGATTTTCTACTCCTCATCCAGCTGCTAAAGGATCTGCTGCCTCCCTGCAGTCTAGCACAGTGGAAGTGGAAAATCTCATTGGGTTGGAGTTTAAGTCGGATGTTATCCGAGAACTATATACACCTGTAATTAGTTCACTCTTTGATGACATTCAACATCAATGTGTTGTATGTGGCCTTCAGCTTAAACTTAAAAAGCAGCTTGATAGACACATGGAGTGGCATACTCTAAAGAGATTAGATTCGGGTTGTACAAACATGTTGAGCAGGAGATGGTATGCAGATGCAGGAGATTGGGCCACAGGGACTATGGAACCTCCGTTATTGGTAGAGACCCCTGCTCTTTTAAATGGGTTTGGAGAGTCGATTGCTGAAGATGAACCAATGGTTCCTGCTGACGAAGATCAATGTTTATGTATTTTGTGTGGTGAGCTGTTCGAAGATTATTATAGTCAAGAAAGGAATAAATGGATGTTCAAAGGAACAACTTTCTTGAAACTCCCTTTGGGGGATGGTAAGTTGGATGCTAACAATGAGAGCTCCAAGGGTTCCATTGTGCATGTGAATTGTGCATCACAAAGTTCAGTTTCTGACTCAGGAATGGAAAATCTCATTAAAATTGTAAGTTTCCTTATGTTATTATTGATTCTAAATATTGGATACCTGCTGTGTCTTAGTTCTGCATCAGATGAAGTATCAAATCCATTGTTTCATATTTTCATCCTTCCAAACAACATGCTTAGCCTTTTGCTTTACCTGATTAGTTTGACCATTTTTTCTTTGTTTCTTCGCATCTTCTGCTGTTGTTTTTATTTTGCTAGTGGCTGTTGGAATAGTTTCATTTGTGCTTTGGTTTTGGGCATGGGTTGTGACGTGCTTATATATACATGGAGCCGCATATCTGGTGCATAATTTCGTCGATCCTGCACTATTTTTCTAGTTAATATATTACTCAAGTGGAAATCGCATCTATAACTAATTTGATTTGTTGCTTCATAAATCGTTGTCACCAAAACTTTCACAGTTCAGATTTGATGCAAAGATTTTGTCTTGTTAATGTGGAGTTCCTCATGTAGAATGATGTTGATGTGTTAGTTTCATAGCTGGAATTGATTCAACATATATATAGCTTCCAATGATCATGCGACTACTGAGGTTATCTTGTATTTCTGGTCTCTGAAGTTATTTTGCGTTTTTGTTGAAGTCGTTTTCTTTTCAATTTTCTGGATAGGAAAAGGGTGCATGACGCATGTAAGATTAAAAGACACATTATTGAAGATCAACAGCTATAAGACCAAGGGATGGGGGGTCTGAGTTTTCTTTCGGAGCACAGTTTTGTGAGTGATCCTGTCTTGCTTTTGATGTTATTCATCGACATGATGACAATAGTATCTTGTAGTTTCCTAATACCTTCTTCTATACTACAAAAAATTTTATGCCATTAGAGGTATGTTGAATACCTGACAGTTTTCTCAACTTTCTGCACTGGGATGTTTGATTTATGCTATCTTTTGGTGTGATGTTCTGTATTTTCTGTAGCGGCTCTTCTGCAAGGCCACCATATACTTTCAACACAACAAGAAAGGGAATGCAACCCACTTTTATGTAAGCTTCACAATGTGGTGATGTTTTTGCGTAATGAGAATAAGATTTGAGGCTGGAGGTGCCTTTCATTATCCTTTATCGATTTTATCCTGTGGTCTGTTTCTTTTTTGGGTAACTTACGGTAATGCTAGTGCAGTGCACTTTAAATTATATCATTAACTATAACATATTGGACTATAATTTGCTTCACCTGATTGTGAGAACAATTAATTATGGGTGGATATATGAATTTGTTTGATTTGGTTTCAAGTACTTAGCCTTGACTTAAAAAATCAGTACTGTTACGCGGTATTTACAAGTTTCCAAGCATTCATGTAGGCTTCTTGTGTACTCAAGCTTGATTGTCTCTCAGCAACTCTGGTAGACTTCTTGGGCCACATTCGGTACCTATAAGTCGAGGCTATTTTAGCTTCTTTATACACACAATTCTTGCAGTGATCATCAGTGGTCCACAACCAGTATTGAAAACAGTCCTTTAGGAACAGTGGATGCAAAGATTGCTATTGATTGGTTCATAAGGGACTTAAAAATGTCCGAAAATTTTCTGTAATGGTTTTGGAAATTCTGAATCCTGCTATTTTATGCAAGAGATAAGATGAACCCAAGGAGGACCAAATAACAATCTCAAATAAAAAAGGGATTAGTTGGGTTAATTACAAGGAGGAGATACCTACGATTCCTGCCGCTGTCTTAATTTAGGTCCCGAGGCACATCGCCGGAAGCAAGCAACATCTTGAATCAATTTGGGGCATCGCTTGGATCCATTTTTCCTTTAAAAATTGAAGATAATTTGCCCTTGGAAATCGGACTAAATGCCCCTTAACAAAGATATGAATCAATTGCCCTTCTCTGCTTACACTTGCCGACACAGGCGTACAGAATTAATTGACCTTCACAAATAAACAAATTGCTAGTGAAACTAATCACCGACTCTGTATGCCAGTCATATTCAAGCTACTTTATTCTTTTCCTTTTGCTTCTCTCGACAGTTCCAAGACATGCATGCTTGCTTGTTGGTATCCTATTATGCAACAATTTCATGAGTTCCGCTGTTTATACTGTTACCGCGCTTGCAACCTTTGGAGGAAAAGGGAACAACGATGAGTTACACCAACAATCTATGTACACATAATTTGACATACAGTTCCATTCCACTTTCTTCAACCCAACTTTTCTAAAATACAAGTTAAAAGCACAGCATTTTTATTCCTTTGGTAGTGACTATTAACTGTTTCAAGGATTATGGCGTTCGGTGTAAACGTAATCCAAGTGGGCCTCCGCTATCGTTCTTCCTCGCAGGCATTCTTCGTCTTTCTCATTGCAGTACTCCACAGCACCCATGTTAAGCTGCCAATTTGGTTCAAAAAGAGACCAAAAAAAAGAACAGAACATAATTATAAGTTTATAAGCCAACAATCGCACATGATGTGTCCAAACAATCATAAATATAAAATTCCAATCTATAGTTCCTAAAACCTTATTAGTTTCTTCACGAGTGTCTGTGACTGAAACCGTTGGAGCAGTTTCATCAAGCTTCGCCTCGTTTTCACCTGTATGATGGTGCAAACAATTATAAAGTTCCAACCTTGATCTTGCATTGATTTTGAAGTACATAATAGCTTTGCGGGTGAGAATAAAAACGCGAAAAATAATTATTGCTATTACCTTGGCTAGGTATTAGAAGACGAGAAGAAGCACAGGAAACAAGTAGAGGGAGAAGGCAAAGGCAAAGGCAAAGGCAAAGGAGGGTGAGAAGCAACCCAGGTGGTCTTTTCATTGTTATCAGTTCTTTTTTTATTTTTCTAATTCAAGAAAGAGATTTAGTTGAATGGGTAGAACTAGAAGAGAAATGGTTGTGCTAGTTTGCTATGCTGGTATGCATAAATAAAGGAGAAGAGAAAGGGTAAGGTTACTTGCTGCCATTAGGTCACTTGTAGTAGGGCCTAAGATAAGAAAGTAGCTGGTGGGTCCAGTCCAATTCTACTCTCTTCTTTATCATATTATTTAATGGTTGATAAGAGGAGATCATGAAACTGAACTCAGTCCAAAGCGAATTTTTTTGTCACTGTCAATGGTAGTCCATTATGATTCCACGTAAATAAATTACTTCTGTGCTCTAAAATGGTGGGGAAGTAGTATAGTAAGTTAGTAACCCAAGGACAACAACAGAGTCAACCTTGTGGACTGCTGCTACCGACAGCTGTTGCTCATCTTTACCTTTCCTTAATCTCTTCAATCGTCAGTCCTGTTCTATCAAAGTATCAACGACCTCCACACGGCCAATCTCATGGTCAACTATTTCTTTGCCTTATCCAAGATTGTAGATTTGTGATAGAAACAAGCCTCCTCCACGTGCTTTCACCAATTTTATTAAAATTTAATCTCTATTTTTTTTCAAATTTTTCGTATAAATTATTTATATTTTAATAAAAAATCTGAAATCCATCCTTCTATTAAATTTTATAGATAACTCGTACAAATTTTTAATATTTTTTAATACGTAATAACATTTCATGTTAACACATATATTACATAAAACTGATTAAGAGCTAATAAATTACAAAGAGAATATGTTTCAAATACATTGATTTATTAATTAATTTATACTATATGCATATTATTAAGTATATTCAAATAATTGTTTAAAATTAATTTATTTTATTAAAAATTATTATATTTGCTAATATTTCATAATATATTTATTAACTTGATATTAACAGTACTAATAATAAAAAATATTTTTATATTGTATGAATAATTAATAATATACTCAATATACTTTTACTGTTAATAAATAAAATTTTAAATTTTTTTAAAATTTTAATTAATTTACTGTATTTATATCTCATCACTTATAACATAAAGTATAAATTAATAATATATAAGTAATCTAAATTTATTTTATTAAATAATTTAACAATTTTATTATGCTAATAATAATACTAATCATAAAAATAATGCTAATGAATCCCTTTTCATGTTTAGACTGATGTGGACTAAATTTATGGTATGCTTATTATCAAGTCTCAAATTTACAAACCGTCAAAAATAATTACTCCAAGGTAGGTTGTGTTATTGACACTCAAATTAGCGAAAGTTAGGAGAAGTTAAATATACAAAGAAATCTCTAATTGGATTTATTAATAATCATTATGAGAACTTATCTTAGGGTGTCTCCCTTTTATAATTAATGCTTCAAGAAGTATACTTTGTATCCTATATTATTGTCAGTGATACAAAAAGAAGAGTGGACACTGGGTTCTTTAGTTGTTATTTTACGTAGAGAAATTTGTTTGCATATTATCGAAGAAGTTAGTGCAACTGATTATGGATAATTTTAACACTCTAGGGTAAGGTAATTTTGGGCTCTTGATGGAGGTGTTGGCGAAGCAAATGTTTTCAATCCCTAAGGTTTTAGTCTGAATCATTTTTTATGGAACTTGTTTATAAAATGGAAGTTATATGTAAACTAGATGTGGTACTGGTTCAACCCAAATGCCAATAATGGAATGTGTTTTATTATGTTAAATAAAATTAGATTTATTATTGAACCAATTTAATGAGATATGCTTATTTACGTATTGATTTTGAAAATGACTTGTAAATAAAAGCGAGAAATTAGGATACTTTGACATATAAAGGTGTAACTTGAATAGTATAGTGGTTGTTTATTATCTTATCTGTTTGAAAAAATTTGAAATAGAGTAATGGATTGCATGTGGGATAATATTGCTGTTAATATTCTTGTTTTGTTAGAATATAGAATCCTAATGAAAAAGGAATATTGTTTAATTGTGGGAGATAAATTAGTAGAGATAATTCATTTCTCTAAATTGGCACACCACAAAAAATAGGTTTTAGCGACGTAAAATAAAGATTTTTTGTCGGGAAACAAATTTGGTGACGGAAATTACCGACGGAAAGAGTTGTCGGAGAAACGGCCGTAGGTAAAATTTAGTGACAGAAATTTGTATATCCATCGGTAAATTTAGATACAAAATTTTGCATTTCCATCGCCAAATTAAGGTAAATTTATCGATGAATTTAGAATATTCCGTCACTAATTTGTTGACGGATTCACAATATTTGATTGGTGAATTTAGCGATAGTAAGTTGTCGGTAAATTAGCATCGGAATGATATATTCTGTGGCTAATTAGCAATGGAATATTGTGTTTCCGTTGGAAAATTTAGTTATGATAAATTTCAACCGTCATTTCCTACTTCCTACCTGAGTTTTCTGTTGACAATCTTATGATTTTTTTGTATATTTAATTTCTGTAAATAATATAGAACATTGAATGCTAAATGTAAAGTAAACATTATTATGAATGATACAATAAAAAATTATAATGTGCCCGAATAAGTATCTTGAAATTACTGTAAATTAAGAATTTATACAAAATCTTAATAATAGTAGAATATCAACTACATTCACTTATCGAGAAGCTATGCATGGTAAAGGCAGATGCTCTAACTGCTGCGATAAGGTCCTATCTCTACCATTTAACTCATCCATCTCATTATGGAGCTGTGTTATGCACTCCATCAGCCTCTTACAATGCTCTCAAGCTGAAGGACTCTCTTATTTAATGTAGACCACCTACTAGATTCAGCTGTAGTGGATGTGAAGGATTGCGAATAACATGTGTTTGCAAATGAACCTAAGCCAAAAATCCTTTCACAACAGTCCCTACCACCCATTGCATCAAGATATGCTTGACTCTCATCAACAGTTTCAGAGTTCTGAGACTGTCGCTCAATGTTTTTTTGTATTTGGTCTTACCATTATAATTGTTTATGTTAAAAAGTGATTCTTTTTAAGAATTAATATTAAAGTATAGTTATACATACATGAAGTTGTCTGCATCAGGTGTTCACGAAAGTCACACCATCATGCTTCTTGGTGTAAGTGTGCAAAAAGAGATGGCATGCTGTAGGCTTCCTACCTATAGACTTTTCCTACATCAGAATAAATTATTAAAAGTGTACTACAATTTACAAAAATTTTAGTAGAATTTTCTCTATTTTTATGATATTTCCCCCTGTTAGATAAAAAAATTTAACTCAACAACACAACCATTAATGGCACCAGATATTTATAACATAATTATTCTCCATAACGCACACATATTTTTATTTTAAATTTCATACATCAAATTACATTGAAATCAAATTTCATACATCAAAGTATAAAAATCAGAATATACCTATAAAGTTTTGATACTTACAAGTTGAAGGGCATGCTCCTGGTGGGTCAAAGATCCTCCAGTGTGTATGGGTAGATTCTCTCCATCTGGTCCTTTACGTCTGTTGGCAGAATTGTGCTTTGAAATGGATATTGCCCCGGCTGATGCCCAATACTGTTGCCAAGACTATATTTCTTCAAATATATATGGTGGTCGTACATTCTTGTATATCGAAGCAAGAAAGTCTTTAAAACATGTACGAACTCGCCTCTTCCATATGTGGGAAAACCCTGGTGCATGCATCATATACACGTGGTGAGAAAAAACAAAAATTTTTGTTCCAGGACTTTCTTGAAGTCCAGGATCTATATGCCAATACAAGGAAATACCATGAAACCTCGGTAAAAATTTCCAATTCACATACATGTTCATAACACACACACACACACACACACAAACACACACACACATATATATATATATAAATAAGAATTTAAGGCATTTATACAAATCAATCATTCATATAATAACCATGTACCTTGTGAGTAGTCTCCTTCGTTCTTTGATCTTCTACTCGTCGGGTTGTCGCAAACCACAACGACCAAAATAGATCGTCTCCAATGGTATCCACGTAGAGATCGGAGAAACTAACCGAATCAAACTCTTTGATTCAAAAATGGCTAGAACAAAGACAATAGTGCTAGCTCTTTCTTTGTTTTATGGAGAGCATATACGTGGGAATCAAAATGGAGAGGAAGAGATGAGAAATATGAAGAGAGCTTTTGTTTAAAATCATGAAAGATGAAGATTGCTTATACATTTTCAAGATTCACATCTTCTTTCATGCTTTTTCATTTTGTCTTTTATGGATTTTGTCTCTTATAATTAAAGACATTAAATGCTTAAGCTGACAAAGAAACCTCCTCCTTCTTCCACGTACCTACACCTTTATATATATATATATATATATGAGGTGGTCCAGTCATATTGGGATCGATCTTACCGGGTCCTGGGTATGGAAAAAATACTGGAGACCTATTTCAGTGATGTGGACGTCGCGATCTCATCGGGACATATCCGATCTCATAAGGATCCATTTGGTTATCTTACTCTTCATATAATGGATCTCCATCCAAAACCATTTTACAAATCCTCCGAGTCACTCTTATACGTGTGACCCATTATGTTCCTGATTATGTTGGCCACTTAGATTAATACTTAATCCAAGCAAGTCATGAGCGGCGTCTAGCAACACATCATGAACCGCAATTGAGCGGAAAGTAAGTGGTTTGACGAACGAACCAGTGCTCGTCACGAACCACCTCACGACCTCCGATGAGCAATTTGTCCTATCACTATGCTATACCCCACTTGGTTATGAGTATGGGCAAAGTGTCAACTCTCACTAGACTTACTACGTCAAATCTAGCCCAAGTGATATCAGTTCTCGTCCTGGTACTCATTACTCTATATGTCAATGAAGATATTCTTTATGAAACATGTACTCCGGCCAGAGATTTTCAAGTAATGACCCCGACAAGAGGCCGTGGGTATCATCTTTTACTATCACAGAAGTGGTGAATCCTCTATTGGCTACTCAATTACCTTCGAATATCTCAAGCTGTACCCAATCACCACCCTATGAGCGACCTATGCAAGGCAACAAGGAGTGGAGTCAAAGCATAGAATCAGTATCCAAGATATCCTTGAGTACCTCAAGTCTAAGGATACTTGCACCATTGCTATGATGAGATTATTACTGACATTAGAATAGGACATCCATGTGATGATCTCATTGTAGGTCATCCAATGAACTTACTACCTTTAGTATGCATTCACATCTCAACTCTAAACATCTCATGTTTATAGTTTTTGAGATCTACTGCTTGGTCAAATCAAGAAGTTTGACATGTGCTAGTCTATTCAGATTAACGATGTCCAGTCTCATTAATCTTATGAATAGGGATAATGTAGATATTGACATTGTAACACCCCATTACCTTAGGGTACGCACCGGGACGCCCGTAGGTCATTCCGATACGAACCCTAAGATAAGGGAG
>JAOQMS010000005.1:41834133-41892271 GCA_027563885.1 Erythroxylum longipes | reverse complement strand
AGAAGAAGTGAAAGCACAGAAGAAGCGCAAAACACAGAAGAAAGGAAAACACAGAAGAAGTGGAGAACACAGAAGAAGTGAAAACACAGAAGAAACGCAAAACACAGAAGAAAAGAAAACACAGAAGAAGTGAAAACACAGAAGAAGCGCAAAACACAGAAGAAGTGAAAACATAGAAGAATCAGAAGATACAGAAGAAGTGAAAACACAAAAGAAGAAGAAAACACATACGATACAAAGAAGAAACGCTAATATGTCAGACAGTTAGTTAGTTGGAGTTAGTTACAGAACTCAACTAAATAACGGTTATCAAGATTCAAGTAGCAGTTATCAAGAATCGAGAAGCAGTTGGAGACTTAGGCTATATATTTTAGTCGTAGTCGAAGATTGAACAACTTTCAATATGATTAAATCTTTGAGCTTTCAAGTGTATACCCACAAAGAAAAATTCTGTAGGGCTATACTAGAGAGCAAACCCTACTGTAACAAAAGCTCACAATATCTTTCGAGTGAGAGAAAGGAAAGGCTAAGATCCTGGAGAAGCTAAGAAAGCAGAAAGAATACTTTGTGTAAGAGACCTGAAGAGGCTCTGGAAGGGAAGAAAGAATACTTGTAAATTTGTCGAAGTATAGTGAAAACTCAGACGAACTTTGAGGACTAGACATAGCCCATGGTTTGGGGTGAACCAGTATAAAAATTGCAGCGTCTATCTTCTATCCTTTTACTTTACTCTATTTTATTTTTAAACAAGTATATAGAAGTTATTTGCGATTTAACTACGTAACAATTTTTGTACAACTTTTGTGGTATTCTTTTAACAAGTTAGAGAAGTTCTTAACAAGATTTATTAAAGATTTTGTATTCAAGAAAAGATTACACAATTTAACCCCCCTTATTGTCTATATCATATATTGTACGTGAATTCAATATTAATGTGTGATTTACTTCACGAGGGATGCCAGTGGATGTGTCCAATACTGATGTAGAGTGTGCTGGTGATTGGAGAAGTTCTATCAGAGAGTACTTGGAAAATCTAAAAGGAAAGACACCCTATAGAATAAAGATGCAGGGGCTGAATTATCTCCTAGTGGAAGGCACTCTGTACAGGAAAAGTACCGATGGCCTTCTCCTTAGATGCTTAGGTCCTGCGGAATCTATGGAAGTGTTGAAACAAGTTCATGAGGGTGTGTGTGGCGCTCATCAATCCGGAGAAAAAATGTGTTGGTTGATTCGTAGGCATGGTTATTACTAGCCTCGCATATTTGATGATTGTTTTTAAGTATGCTAAAGGTTGTAAACAGTGTCAAAAGCATAGGAAAATTCAAAGAATACCGGCTACAGAGTTGACAAATATAATTAAGCCATGGCCATTCCGAGGGTGGGCCATCAACCTGATCGAAAAAATTTGTCCTGCATCATCCAAAGGACATTCTTTCATAATACTAACCACAGAATTTTTTACCAAGTAGGTGGAAGCTTTACCAATGAAGAAGGTCAAGCAGAAGGACGTCATTCAGTTCGTCAAGGAAAATTTGATCCATAGGTTTGGGATTCCCAAGTCAATTACCACTGACCAAGGAACAATGTTCACTGGAGAATTGGTCAGAGAATTCTCGGAGGATTATTGTATTAAATTGCTAAGGTCAAGTCCTTATTATCCTCAGGCAAATGGACAAGCGGAGGCTTCAAACAAAGTTATAATCAATATTTTGTAGAAGATGATGGAGGATAATCTTAGGGACTGACACAATATTCTTTTCGAAACTCTGTGGGCGTACAGGACATCAAAACGAAGCGCAACTGGAGTAAGCCCATTTTCCCTGACTTTTGGACATGATGTCATACTGTCTATGGAGGTGGTGGTGTCGTCTTTAAGGGTTACATGGCAAAGTAATTTAACGCCAGAGGACTATTCGCAAGCAATGATGATGGAACTAGATGAATTGGATCAGGTGAGAATGGATGCTCTAAATAGAATGATTCTGCAGAAAAAGAAGGTTGCTAGAGCCTACAACAAGAAGGTGAAAAAGAAGGATTTTGAAGAGGGTGATTTGGTTTGGAAGTTGGTGCTACCCATTGGAAGTAAGGATCGGGTGTATGGGAAGTGGTCGGAAAACTGGGAAGGGCCATTCAAAGTCTACAAGGTGCTACCTGGGAATGCATATTGGTTATCAAGTCTAATGGGGGAAACTCACAATAAATATATCAATGGCAAGTACTTGAAGAAATATTATCCCACTATGTTAGAGAATATTCAAAAGGAATAAGATTCAGATGCATGTAGTCTGGGCGGCCACTGATAAAAATTTGTAAAGTAGGCTGCCCAAAATCATGTAAAAATAGCTAGCTCTGTGCCAAATAAATGAAATAAAGTTCCTGCTTATCATTCAATGATAGCAAATATGAGTTATAACAATGCTAAGCTAAACGTTAAAATCTGTTCAAAATAAACCGCTTACAGAGCAGGCTGTACAAATAACAGTCAATAAATGTTCTACTTATCAAGGAATGAGTATTGGGTATGTCTAATTTTGTCCCATTGGAGTAGGCAGTCCTGGATGTTTCTTTCCGCTTCCCTCAGATTGGAAGAACATGCCACAATGGAAGGGTAGAGCTTTTTCAGTTCTTCTCCACTTTCGGTGGCCTCTTTTTTCTTCATCTTTAAGTTTTCTTTCAGACCCACCAAGGAGATCCAACGTCCAGACATCTCTTATTGCGCAGCGGCAATCTTTTCCTGAAATACCCTGATCTCATCCTCCCAGACCTTTATCTGAGTAATTTGATTATCAGCTTCCAACTTGGATTTCTTGATTTCCTCTGAAATGGTCTCCACTGCCTTCTTTTGGAGACCATAAGAAGAATTTAAAGTCTGGAAATGACTCATTTGCTAATTGGCGTCTTCCTTCTTGCTAGAGCAATTTGAGAACTGGGCCCTCAGGCTGCTGATTCTGCCTTTCAGAGAATTCAACACCACCTTCTCGGTGGCCAAAAGATCAGAGGATAGCAGAATCTCCATAGCCTGGAGTGATTCCTGTACAATGGCTTCGTTCATGGCATCAAAGTCAAAAGAAAAGAAAGCCTTCACCTTCTCTTTAGCGGCAGCCGTCTCCTCTAGGGACACCACAACGGAGGTTACGGAAGGAGGATAAAAAATGCTTAGGTTTATGGTAGCTAAAGGATCCTCCCAAGAAAGCTCTTCCTCCAACGCGGCGCTAATAGAAGCCAAGGTCTACAAAAGAGTAAAAACAAGTCAGTTAGGATGTTGCTAGCCTAAAGGAAGAATCAAGTTGGCAGTATAAAGTTCGTACCGTTTTGGGAGAGGAAGGCTGGTCACTGGTTGTTCTGATGTCTGATACTTCAGGAATCCCGGTGTCCATGATATGTTTGGTGACCACAGGTTCGATGTCCTGTTGGTCACCGGTAGCTTTTTCACTCCGAGTGACCTCATGAAAGCTCAAGACCTCCTCCTCCTCGTCTGCACCCTCTAAGTCTTCATCACTAGTGACCTCCAGAGTACCAGTGGCTGCCCTAAATCTTGGCTGGCCAGCTAGTCTCCCTAATCGGTGGGAACCAGCAGAGGTAGTTTTTTTTTTGTCCAGTGTCTTCTTAGTTTTGATACTGGAGGAGACCTTGAGTTTTTTGGGTGTCTTCTCACCAGGAGGACCTAGGAACTAGAAGGTAAAATGAGGAAGTAATAAAGAAAAGAAGGAGATGAGGAGAAGTGGTTATTACCTTGGTCGGCCTTACAAGTCTTGCCTTTGGCAGAGGCCACTGGCGATTTTCCTTTGGAAGCTGAGGATGAGAGGGTACCTAAGAATAAAAGAGAAAGTTAAGCATCAATATATGGTCTTGGATAAGTAAGAAAGAAGGGTCAGAAATATACCTGACATACCTTGAGCAGGCATAGAAAAGATGAAGGTTTGAGACACATTCCTCCACTAGACACCAAAAGAACTGGTCATAGAATTCGGGTCTTCTTCAACACTGATGATTGGTCTGATTTGGGCGTCTGACAGCTTCTCCTGTCGTCCTTCAAAAAATTCCTTGATTTTGGCCTCTGACAAAGAGACCCTACTACCGTCAGGCTCGGAAAGACGTTGGATATTGTCTGGACAGCCCTGAGTCAGATCAAACTGCCTACACCATAGTTGTGGCATGTAGATTTCACAACAAACTCCCATCTGCTTACCAACTCCCTTCAACGCAGCGGAGGTCCCGGTCAATATATGCCTAGCTACACACATCAGGCGCCATTCTCTTTCGTGCTCCTCTGGCAGGCCAGGCACATAACGCTGCAGAGATACCGGGAGGACGTGCCATTCCTCACCACGGTCAAAAAGAAACATAGGAGAAGCATCCTGTTCCTTCAAATTTTTGAAATACCTTACTATGTCTTCCTGAGGTAAGGGGCAGGAGCAGTAAGAAGTTGCGATTCTAGGTGCCACTTCGTTTCTCTAAACAGCGGCAGGAGAGCGCAAAGTCAGAAAGTATAAAAGGAGCCAGAGTTGAAGAAGCCAAGCAGATGGAGGGAGATCTTTGAAAGGCTCAGAAGTGACAGCCACATACATACCCCTATAACAGTGGCCAAGGAAGATGGTAGCTAAGGAGACCTGCCGACCTTGATGGAGGGCGAGGGCCAAGTTTCTAGTCTCCTTTGTAAGCCTCCCCGCCGCGGAGCAAGTAATGTACTTATTAACCAAGTATCACATCAACGCCATGTTTTGACTTGGTAGGCCCAGATCTTTGGCCTATCTCACCACCTGCAAGAGAAAGAAATGAGTAGTTAGAAATGCCAAGGAGTAGAGGAAAAGAAAGTAGTAGCCAAGTTAAGAGACACTTACTCCACTGAATAAAGGAGTGGCGTGCAGGGAGGCAAGTGCATCTTCTAGGGAACTGTCTTCTTCTGGGATAATTTCAGAGGCCACCTCCTCTCCTTGCAGAGGTAGGATTGTGATTGCCACTACGTCCCGTAAGGTCACCGACATTGGACCGTGGGGAAAAATAAAGAAGTTGCAGCCATGGCTCCAAAAACGCAGGGCTTTTAGGACAAGATCCCTATCAAAATGTTGTTGGTGCAGGGTGAGCTCAATAAGGTCAGCCACGCCAACCTTCTTCCATTGACTTTCAAAGTGTGGCCGTAAGTTGACCACCCAAGCTTCGTACTTTGAAACATTTGGAATCCACGTCCTTTGCTTGCTGGGCGCGACGAGCTGTTTGTGATGAAAGAGGAGAGTTTCTCCTTTAAGAAGGGGGAAAGGAATTCCTGGAGGGGTTGAGGAAAATAGAGAGATAGTCAAACACTGTTTATGGTCACCCTGTACAAGCAAAGATGTTTTAGACTAAAGGAAATTCTTGAAGGACATGGAAATAGAAGAAGGAAAGTCTATACTTGCTCGGTGACCAGTTCCATTAATTCAAAAAGAGCTAGAGGGATTTCTGAGCCTGCAATAAAGAAGCGGAAAGTCAGTTTCTAAAGAAATTTCGGCAGAGTTTCCTCTGTAATTGGGAGTTCACAAAGCTACCTGCAAGCAAACACACTTCTAAAATACATCCCAATATTCACTACTCCGACTAAACAGCAATTTCCAAAATTCAAACTTTCAAAGACACTGAAAACCTTAAGAGACACACGAAACCTTGGAGGTCACTGGGAACTCTCAAGATCACCAGAAATTGCAACGGTCACCCGAAAAGCAAAATAAAGGAGTTCAAGAAAGTTATACCTGACATGTTGTTGCCCGATTTTCTAGGCTTCCGGCAATAGAAAAGGAAGAGTTTGGGTGGTTTTTCTGGAAAAGAACACGGGTTGTTAGGGTTAGTAATTTCATGGAAATGGAATAGGGAAGGAAGAAATGCGGGCTTACCTGTTGTTGTTGACGGTGGCGGAACTTCTTGAAGCGGTTGGGCTTCGACGGTGTTGGAGGGTTGGCCGCGTAAGGGTTGTTCGGCGGTGTTGATGGTGTTGAAGCGGTGGAGGCGTGAGTCAAAGACAATAAGGAGATTTTGCGTGGGGTTTTGAAATCGACTTCTTGGGTTGTTGTTGAAGAGTGTGGAGTGGTCTTTGGTTTGCGGTTTGGGGTAAAGTCGACGACACTTGGGTTTTTGGAAGCTGAGGGGTTTTGTTTGTAGAGAGAGTCAAATAGGTTCCACCTTTTGGGTTTCAGAGAGGAGTACCAGCGTCCGAATTAGAATCGTCAGAGAACGTATGATTGTTGAAAGTGGGGGTTTTGGCGCGACATTCGTCAAAAAGCTTTTTTTCAATTTTTTGATGTCTATGCCTATTTGGTGGATTATTTCCGGATGGCCATCATTGACACTGTCATGGATCCACTTGAGCCATTTCTAGTTATAATTGGTGGGCCTTCGGATATAGTCTCGTAAAGAATTGAGGTAGTCAAAGCGTCCAAAAGCTACTCCAGGCAAAGGCATTGGCTAAATGGTTTTCTAAATAAGTTAAGGGCCACCATAAGGCTTATATTTATAAGCCCAATGGTGCAGGTGGCAAATGTTTACACCGAAAAATAGGTTCGGCTCATTTTTACTGTTTTGGGCTGAAAACCCGAAGCCCAAAGAGAGCCCATGGTTCGAAGTCCAAAAAAAATCCAGTGTCCAGCAAAGAGGAAAGCAGTAGAATTTGAGTTGGAGTGGGAGTCTTAAAGTCCATGATAATGAGGAGATAAGCTGATAAACCTGATAGACACCAGGCCAAATTTTATCTCTATCTGGCAGGATAAAGTTTTATCGGATTGCAAGTTTGATCAAGGCTAGACACCCATCAGTTTTGGCTATAAATAAAAGTTTTGAAGCAGGAAAAAGGGGTCAAACATCTCACATATCAAAAGCCTGGCATCCCAGCAAATCTATCAGTTTATTTTTTTGGCAATTCTCTAGTTTTTTAGCATAGTGTTCTCTTTTCAATTGTCATCAGTAATTTTCAATTTATTCGTTATTGTGTTTTGCCGAATTGTTTATCAATAAAGCAAAGTTCTTTTTTGTTAGATTTTTTGTCCCTTTCTAGCATACATAATCATTTGATTTCAGTCTTAAATTACGAGTCGCAATATCTTTTTTCCTTATTTCCTAGTTTAGAATCACTTTAAATTCTTGGCACGCTCGCAAACACATTCACGCCGAAACAAAGGGCTACGTGTTAATCTTCAATCAAAATAAAGGCAAACAACATTTAAAAGTTTTAATGTTCAATTCAATAGATTGCAATGCTTTAAAAAGATTGAAAGAGAAATTAATAGACAATACCAATTATATATTTTATATTTGGATTTGTATTCAAATTCATATTCTTTATTATCTAAATATATGAATTGTCCTCGTATCTTTTCTATCCTTTTTCGGGAAGGGATTTTGTTTTGAGTTTAGTATGAAATATTTACTCATCATTTTAGGTAAAATTACAAATATCATATTAGATTTAGTACCAATTTTACAATATAGTATTGTTATTGATCAATATCAAATATTGTTCCAAATAATTTTTAAAATCATAAAATAATTTTTAAATTTAATATAATAACCACTTTAAAGGGGGGAATTTCTGATACTGCATAGCCATAACCTTATGTTTATTATGATGTGCTTATGCCGTATTTACTTGTTAATGAATCTACATAAAATAATGAACTTAAAATTTTCGATCAACTAAACTTAATTTGGACGGATTAACTAATAATTAAGTAGTTTTTCACAATGTTTTAAAAACCGAACCGGATATTAAACCGGTCGAAGGAAAAGTTTAAGATTTAGAGGTTCAACCGATAATGAACCGTTATAAACCGGTATATAATAAATAAGAAGTAAAACTTATAAGAATAAGTAAAAATAAAATATTTTATTGAAAATAAAAATACATCAATGTCTATTATTATATAATGAACTAATAATAAATAAATATGAGTCCAATATAAAACTTAAAATAACAATAAAAATAAAAATTGTATTTTTGAAGGAGATTGCGTCTCATCATCATCAAAAGTTTCAAATTCTCTAACATTATTTAAAGATTTGTAAACTACGCTTTCATCCAATCACATCAAACAAATCGGTCATAATATTAATTTTATGTTTGTGATTGCTCTTCAATAGAAAAAACACCTTTGCGTTCAATCACATTAAACAAATCGGCTATAATATTAATTGTATGTGCTTTTCCACTATATAAGCGATAAAGATTGAGAAAATAAGAAGTAAAATTATAAAAATAAATATTTTATTGAAACAAAAAACATTAATATTTACTATTATATAATGAATTGATAATAAATCGAATGAAATTTTTTCGATTGTGGTCCAATTTGATTTTTAAAATATTAATTTTATTATCTCTACCTTGGATTTCTGTGAACATCTAAATAAAAACTTTTAGTAATTTTTAATATAAATTATTATTGAAATAAATTAGGTCATTATATATTCAATTATATGATAACTAATATTAAAATAAGTTGAAACATAGTTAATAAAAAAATTTCTAAAATTTTTAATAATATAACACTTTTAGCAATTAAAATCATAAAAATAAATTTAAATAGATAAAATCAAATAAAAAGTGGCTCTACCATGATGTAGTTGAGCTCAAAATATTACTATTTAAAGTTAGCAATGTAGTTATCCTATTTACCAATTTGTAGGTTCAGAAGATGGTTTAGGTCTATGCTAATAGAGTATGGAGGCAAATTTTCCTATTGCTTCATATCCAGCATCCCAAAAGGTTTGAAATGATTGCTTGACATCTTTGCTTTGTATAGTTCTTTTGGTTTAATATATAGACACGATGAATTTGCCAATGTAGACATAAGTTAAGAAATATAAAAGTAAAAAGAAAAAGGAGAATGAAAACGTTTTACTTAATAGTAAAAGTGAGTCGTACTTAGTATATAATTGTAAAACTGAAGTAAAAGACGAAGAAAAGAAGTTCAGAACCACTTTCTTGTTGAGCACCACTTTCTTCCTTTCTTGCAGTTTCTTGGTTTTCTCAGCCCGCAAGCATACTTTCTCCTTCATCGATCACTCACAGGTAAAGAGACTACAAGGAAGAAGAAAGCCTCACATGAACACTCTCTCTCCTGCTGCCACTTTCTTTGTCAGTTGCCTTGAGCTTGCTTTTCCTCTACGACACCGACGATCCCATGGCTTTGCTTCTACCAAGTGATGGTAGTAAAGTTAGTTTGTGGGTTGTGAAGGGACCAGCGGTGTCAGAGAAAAGAAAGATGAGAACTGAGAAGAGAAGATGATTGAAGAACCAACCGGTTCTAAATGGTCATTGGAAAACCGGCCGGTTCACTAATAAACTAGTCATTTTTAATATAGAGGTTATTATGTAAAACTGAACCGGACCACTGGCCGGTTCAAACTTTTTCGGGTCGAACCGGCCGGTTCGGTCCAGTTTTTAAAACCTTGGTTTTTCATTTGATAATAAATGAAAACCAAAACGTGAATTAAAGATTTCTTAGGAAAATCTATAACATGCGCTAATGTTTCACAAGTTAAAATTAAGATAAGCTCGCTGCATTAATAATAAAACCACCGTACATTTTAAAATTTGTATTTCAACAAAAATTCCCACATTTTGTCACTTATAAATTCATCTTTGTAATTGCTTTTGGCTACACAATAGTTCTGATCTCATGAATCTTCTGCTAATAAGCTAATATGCCTAATCCCAATAGCAAACCAATAACTTCTATTTTTTTATTTCCATCAAACTATAAGATTGATTTAAGGTCTATGCTTTTTATTTCTGGTTTTCTAATTTAGATGTGTTAAACTTGCAAAAGGCATTTAATTATGAAGTTTAAATTAGGAATGATATTTTGTCAAGACTAGAAATTCAGTTTTCACTAAACATATATTCATATGTACTTAGTCTTTGGACTATTAATCTTATTTATAAGTTGGTTAGTCTTTGGACTATTGATCTTATCTATATAGATTTTTGGATTAAAACATGTGTTTTGGGTGTGTAATCTTGACCTATAATTTCCTCATGTATGCACGTGATCCCCATCGTATACCTAGCTCAATAACTCATAATGCCTTCAATTAAATTATTATCCTACCATGGGCTTATAGTTCTAAAAGATTTGAGATTTGAATACTACAATTAATCAAATAAATTATATGTATCGTCGCTTCCTTAATTTTTATCAATAATTTCAGTGATGAAATATGATTTCCTAAGTAATTATTCTATTTTTTTGAATTAAATCAACATTCTAAAAGCAAACAATGATAACATAGACTTATTTTTAATATCATAAGGTTTAAGTAGGAAATGGAAATTTTGGATAACAAACATTGGTGAAACAGTTTGAAGGTCTCACAATTTAGACCTTTTCTCCAAAATGATTTGAACCATTGAGTAATGTATAATTCTAGCTCCTAATACCAAGATAGTGGAGGATTTTATGACAATTTCAAAAAAAAAAAAAGAGAACAAATTTTTTATACCTTGCTATATAAAAGATAGGTTTCTAGTTGCCTTAGAGTTTGCTTCAACATGTCTCTTCAAAGATTTGATGACAAAAAATATTCTCAGACAATTTATCCCCATTTAAAGCTATTATAATACACACTTTATTAATGCCACCTTCACCCATGGTATCTTATTTGTGACTAGTCACTTAAAGAATATTGACCTTATTATACACCAAAGCAAGTTTTTAGGAAAACTTTCCTGATGGTATAGCCTAAATGCTAGGCTATAATGAACTTGAACAAACCTCAGAAAGGGACCTACAGATGAAAAAAAAATTATTCCACCCTTTGATGGATAAAAGGCCCATATTCTAGTTTATACCTTGAACGATGGAGTAAAAAGATATTCTCCTATAGAAGTTATAAGGATGATTTTGTTAGCCTTGACATTATCAACTCTTTAGACCAACTGCCTTTAGTATGACATACTCCCACCTTTAATCCTTGTAATATTGTGCAATTTGATACTTATGATATACCATTTGGCCTTGACTGTGTAATAAATAAAAAATTTACTTAATGTTGGCAAATTCCTAAAAGTCACAAAAATTCTACTTGTGAATTATTGCATATGGTTTATGACTATCCAGAGAAGAACTTCACATTTGCTCATAATATTTGTTACAAGGAATTTTTACAACGTTGTTAATGCATATGATTGAGCCTCAATCCATATGGTGAAGTATTCAACAACCATAATGATGAACCTAAGTTATCTTATGACATAAGGGAAAGGTTTTAACACATCTATTCCCTATTGAGCAAACGACATAGGGCTAGAGATTGGTGTGTAATTTGCAATTGGCTAATTATTTTGAATAAAGGGAGAGTATTGAAGACATGATTCAAAATTTGATACAAAAAATTATGCAATATCTTCTCTAGATTAATTATTTTGTTAGCTAAAAATTTGAAGTTAATTTCTTTTATGTTTAGTCAATGCAAGAAATAATGAGGATCCATTTTTCCATTATTTTAGTTATTTATAAGCCTATTATTGGGTTGTAATATTATGAATAAGCTTGTCTATCTAACTTATAAAACTTCCTATTACTAATCTATTACACACAACTAAGATAAACACACCTTTTGTTAGTAAGTAATATAGTAATGAGTAAAAGTTAATCTCTCGAAGAAGCTGTGTGACTAAAAAACCTAAAACTACTAACTAGTCTAACCTAAAATAATAAAAGAGTGACTTTATAAGTTTTGATTAAAAAAATATGAAACAAACTAAAACCTTAACCAAGAGTCAAGAGAATCAATAACAAGGCAAGTAACAAAAAAGAATTTAATATGATATTAATCTTTAGATAAGTACTTCTCCTAGTCTTACTTTTGATTTTATGAATCAATTAACTTATTATAAATATATTTAATTGGACCTATAGGATCATCTAGACATTGAAACTGTTCTCTCTTGAGTTACAATTATATACTTTCAATTGATTAACCTGTATTGTCTTCATTCACTATGGATGCCTTTAAACTTTCCTAATACATTTCCAATCCTATTAATATCATCTTTAATGGTTACAACTATGGTTTTTGGGTTAAGGAAATGTGTAACTTTCTTATGGAAAAACTCCTTTAACGTACTGTTATTGGAGAAATACCTAAACCTAATCAAAAGAAGGATGAAGATATTGATATATTCACCAAACAATTGCTAGCATGAGATGGAATAAACCATCAAATGTTAACATGGTTTCGAAATACATGTGCCAAAGTCATCAAACTTAACTTTCGACATTTTGACACAACCCAAAAGGTATAGAATTTTTGAAAAATCATCATTTTGTCTATGATGATGTCCACCAATTTTATTTCTAAAGGAGACTTCATCCTATGCAACAATAACTTTGACAAACAATACATAATTATATGTCTGAATTGCAAAAAAATTGAGATCAATTAGCACTTGGCGATCCTGCCTGGCCTTGTCCTGATGTTGTTATGATCTACGCAAATCTTGAAGATCATCAACATATATGGCATTTACTAATAACTCTTAAGGATGAATTTGAACCCATTCACAACTCTCTTCTCCATTAAGGAACTCTGCCCAATTTATACATTATAATTAAGGAGCTCAACTCAAAGGAAATTCGCCTTAATATGCTCCGTGTAGAAGAATCTATCCCATCCATAGATGTTGTTCTTGCAAATTGCTCACAACTCAGGTAAGAAGATCTATAAAAGATCTTGTAGCTACTGCAAAAAGCCCAAGCATCACCTCTTTGAGTGTAAAAAATGACTCAAACAAAACTTTTGATAAGGTAATTCTTCCAAGTCTCCTTAGTCTACTTCCACTGTTGCCACTGCCACTGAGGGACCAATAGAAATCATCTCTCTCAGATTTTCTTTCAAGGATCTTCACGTCCTTCTTTAATAACTTTAACTAGACTTTGGTACAGTCTCTTCCTTTGCCCTATATGTCACATCAATTATCTCAAATTCCTAATATCTTGATTCTACCTGCTACAATCATATGACCTCTAATTTTCCATTCTTGAATCTTTAATAATACCATCTATTCCACATGTTTTTCACACTGTTAATAAATATACTATGCATGTTTAACATATAGGTACTTTTTAAACACCCAAATTATATTTACCTAAAACCTTTTTTGTTCATAAACTCTCATTAAGTCTTATTTATGTTAGAAAATTATGTGAACTTGGTGATAAGTACAAGTTGTGATTGCATTGTGCAAGATACACAAATAGGTGAGATTCTTGGAAGAGGGTGTAAGGTTGGACATTTTTTTTTGCTAACTTAACTAAATCTTCCTGCAAAGCTTGTTGTTGGTGTTGTCACTTCTCATACATGGCACTCTCATTAGGTCATCTTTCTATTACTAGATTGGGGTCTTTAATCTTTAGCGATACTTTAAGTCATATTAAGACTGAACATTTTGATTATGTCCCTTGTCAACTATCTAAAAGTCATACTTTACCTTTTTTTCTCTAAATGATTCTATCTCTTTAGCAACTTTTAATCTAATTCATTATGATATTTGAGGTTTTGCACCTCATGAAACTATGGGTGGCATGAGATATTGTATGATCTTTGTCGATGATTTTTTTCGCTAATATGGATTTATCTAATGGGACATAGATCTGAACTATTCTCTATTTACTGTTGTTTTGATAATATGATTCAAACTTAGTTCTCTTGTAAGATTAAAGTGTTTCATAGTGATAATGTCATGGAATACAAAGATGCAAAATTCATCCTTTAATCAACGAGGGATCATCATTCAGATATCTTGTCCAAATATGTCTCAACAAAATAATCAGGTCGAATGTAAACATAGACATATTCTTAACATTGTTCTAGCCCTTCTTATACCATCTTTTTGTCTAGAAATCATTTCAGGAGAAGCAAACTTTATTGTTGTCTATAATATTAATTGCATTCCATCTCCTACTATAGGTAATATCTCTCTCTATGAGCATATATTCAGTTGTGCTCTTGGCTATCTATCTCTTAAAGTTTTAAGATGTGTATGCCTTGTTCTATGATAACCTTATGAGCTCACCAGATTAGAACACATAGCACGTTTATACTACTTTCTAGGATACGACATAAAGCACAAAGGATATAGGTGTTAGGTTCCACTATCTTAAAGCCTTCGAATCTCTCAACATGTCACTTTTTGGGAACATAAAATGTTTTCCACAATATCAAAATTTCGTGTCTGCAAAGCCTAACATAATTTTTTTTAACCCTACCATATCTTTGTTTTCTGATATTTCTTCTACAAGTTCGTCTTATAGCTCTAATAGTTTAGCACAACTAATGCCTAATTCTATTGTATCTTCCCTAACTGCAGATCCTCCACTTTCACCAAATAGCTTTTCATCTTCTATTAATTCACCAAAATCCATCAAGTCTTAACAACCCCCTTGGTTGATCCTCTCAAGTAAGTTAACCATCTATTCATCTTAAGGGCTTCCATATTTATTCCACTATTGTCTCTCTATATGAACCTCACATCTATTGTGATGCTAACTTTAAACTTTTATAGCAGCAAGCAATGGTAGAAGAATTACAGGCTCTCTCCAACACTAACATTTGGGACTTAGTTGACCTACCTCTAGATAAATTTGTTATTGATTGTAAATGGGTCTACAAAATCAAGACTCAAGCTGATGGATTAGTTAAAAGATACAAAGCACAGTTGGTTATAAAGGAGTTTACTCGAGAATATGGAATTGAATATGAGGAGACCTTTGCTCTAGTCACTCACCTGATTTCAGTCCACAATCTTATTGTAGTAGTAGCCAGCAAGCATTGGAAATTGGTCCAGATGAATGTGAAGAATGCCTTTGTTAATGATGATCTTTATAAAGAAGTATATACGCAACCTCCACCTAGGTATACTCATCCACTTAATAAAGTTTTTCGCCTTCATAAAGCCTTGTATGGTCTTAAGCAAGCTCCTCGAGCATGGTTTACTAAATTTAGTTTCACCATCAACCATCTTGGCTTTACATCCAACTCTTATGATCATGCTTTGTTTATCCAAAAATTATATCAATGGTGCACTTTTCTCCTTCTATATATTGATGACATGATAATAACCGGGGATAACACTAAAGAGATTGCTAACCTTAACTCTTGTCTTCATCAACAATTTGAAATGAAATATTCGGGTCACTTGAGCTATTTTAAGGGTTTGAAGTCTCTTCTGATGATTCAGGCTACTAATTATCTCAATCCAAGTATACTATTGATCTTATCTCTCATGCTGGTCTCACTAACACAAAGATTGCTAGTACTCTACCCGATTATAATGATCATATCTCTGCCACTGATGGAACTCCTCTAAGTGATGGTACGCTTTATCGACAGCTAGTTGGTAGTCTTACATAACTTACTATCACCCGTCTAAATATTGCTCAAGTTGTTCACATCGTCAATAAGTTCACATTTATACCTCGTATCACTCACCCTTTTGTTATTCTCTATATACTTTGGTACATTAGACTTCACTTTATTCATTAATCTTCATTAGACTTACATGCATACTCTGATGCTGACTAGGCTAGAGACCCAACTGATCATCTATATACTATTAGCTACTATTTCATTCTCGGCACATCTCTTATTTCTTGGCGCAGTAAGAAGCAAACCATTGTCTCTCATTCAAGCATTGAAACAGAATACTAAGCCTTAGCTAACACTACCTCAAAACTTTTATGGTTATGATGATTACTACAAGATATAAGCATCTTCTTCTCTTCAGCAGCTCCTCTCTTTTGTAATAATCATAGTGCTATGCATATTGCTCACAATGATGTCTTTCATGAACGAATTAAACACATTGATATCGATTGTCATCATGTGCTTCAAGGAACTATAAAACCTGTCTCAATCTCATCCTTATCACAAATTGATGATCTTTTTACCAAATCACATCTGCCTCGACATTTTCAAGATCCTCTCTCCAAACTCAAGCTATCGTCTTCACTATCACCTTGAGTTTTAGGAGGGGATATTAACATAATCTTCAAAAGTCAAGCATTACATATATTTACCATTAATTTTCTCCTAAATCAGGTACATTACTACTATGTAATTGTTTAGTTGATTTTGTTTCTTAGTTGGAGTCACCTAGAGTGTGTAAATAGAAGAATGTACAAAACCTTTAACATACACAGAAATATAAAAAGTCTTTCGTTATTTCTTCTCGACTCTTTGTTTCCATAATACTAAATTTAGTTGATTTTGTTTCTTTAGTTGGAGTCACCTAAAGTATATAAATAGATGGATGTACACAACATCGAATGCACATAGAAATACAAAAAATCTTTCGTCATTTCTCCTTTACTCTTTATTTCCTTAATACCAAAGTTTGTGGTTTGTGCTTATTGCCTGCAAAATAGGCTCTAAAATGGGTTTGTAATAGTCTAAAATTAATTATAGAAGGCTCTGGCAATTTCAGATTTATCGGACCAATCAATACAGAGGACAAGGCCTTGCATTTTATCATGTCTACGGCACTATAGAAATCATTTTTTTTTAAGATCTTATTGCATGTTTTGTAAAGCTTATTTATGAAGAAGGCAAATTGCTTATGAACTTTTTGATTGTTTTCACATAAAACGCCGATTAATAATTTTAGTGCGTGCTTTTGACTTCTGATCTTTTGAATTGAATATAATAAACTTGTAAAAAGCATAAAAGATTTGATTCTATGTTCCAATTTTGAAATTTATGTCAAAAATAGGCTTTTGACAAGGCTAAAAATTCAAAATTTTACTAATTGTAAGTTGAGATGTAATTACGTGATGGGAATTTCAATCTTATTTATAGCTGTTTGGATCGCATAGATCTCATACGATTCTTTTCTATCATAAAAATAGTAATACCGAAATATCTTCTTAATGAATGTCAAATCTTCCATAGTAAAAATTTAATTCAATTTTAGATACACGTCGTAAAAAAAAGCAAATAGTCTAAGCAAAGTAATAAAATTAAGAAAACTAAAATTAAAAATTCTTTTCGATAAAAATGCAATTGTTTGAATTTTTTATAACTGTAATCACTTTAAAAATTAGACTTTTAGTATTATGTAGTGTTAATTTTTATATATAAATAAAACTTGTGATGCTTTATATACATAGTTTTTCTTCAAATCGTCCCAAAGATAGGTTTAAATCATCCTCCATATAGAAATCCCATATATGCATTTGAAATTTTTGCTAACTTTAATATTAAATTAATACCGATTCTGTCAACCTCTTTCACTTGCAAACAAGCACGCGCAGCTGGATTTATCAAAATTTAATACATATCGCATTCACCACGCACTACTTCTTTCATTTTTTCGTGTTCCTTTGTATTAATATAATATATACCAATATGGAAGTCTCTCGCAGCCCCAGAACGTTGTCCCTGGTCCAAATGAGACGGTTCATGCCTTCATGGTGCTGACTCTTTCCATTCTAGAACATATGATTTATTTAGGTTTGTTCATTGCTTTGATTGTCTTATTGACTCCGAGTACGCTACGACTTTTCTCCACAAATTACCAAAATATGCCTCTCCTACTATACCTCACATGGGCACGCAGGTTGAGAAACAGAGATTACAATTCATGAGAGTGATCCTGATAACATAGAGGAATCTCGTGTGTCTAATGACGCATGTAGACCAGCAGACGGAGTTGGTGAATGATAAGGAAATGCCACTGCTTATCAGTCAATACAATCTTTACGAATAAAATACTACGCGACACTCTTAACTCTCTATTTAAATAAATCAATTATTAATGACCAACTACTCCCAAATTGGTAACAATCTATTAACAGAGAGTTTCACCACGTAATTAAATAAAATAACTAGTCATTGAACCAAAGGTAGAGGCTATGATCTATGTCAAAATAGGAAATTGTTATATAGGGTACTGTGATACGTTCTTCCGATAACGTGGTTGAAGTTAGTTCATTGGCTCAACAGAGAGGCATGTATGTTTTAAATGAATGGAATGTATTTTCTAAACACAAAATTTTCCAAAATTAGATATCATCAATTAACCAAAAAAAAAAGAAGAGGTAAAAAAGAGTCACCGTTAAAGAAGCAATCCTTTTTTGTGTCTCTTTTGACCAAATTACACGGTAGAAGAAAAGCAGGTGGCACCAAAGACGACCAAATTGCACGTGTAACCAAAACCACAACCAAAACCACAACCAAACCTAACCCGCCGGTGTTGTCTTCTGGCCCTTCGTTTTCAGTTACCCACGACCTAACAACTTGGTCTTCCCGATTCGGTTGGCTGGTTTTCGCTTTCGTTTTCTTGATCAAAACTGCCTTTTCACCCACCTTTCTCAGTTCAAGCCTTCACGGTAGCTGCTTTTAGAATGTAAATCGTTTCCCAATTTTACCCTCGAGTGTATTTCAATTTATTAAATTAAATCACTTCTTATTGTGAATAATATTTGGTAAAAATGTCTAACAACAATATTTCACTAGAAGTTGCAATATGGTACGAAATTTGAAAATACGTAATCTCACACTTAACTGAAAAAAAATTATTTTTAATAATCTTACAGAGGAAAGAGAAAAAAGTTTTTGAAAATATTTGTAAGGAAAAAATTAAAACTAAAATAAAAAGACAATATATATTATATAGTAAATAATATAAAATAAAAGATAAAAGTTGATAATAATAACAATAATGATAATATAATAATAATATAATTAAATACTTATCAATAAAAATATAAAAATAATAAAATAAAGATAGAATGAGGTAAACAATAAAAATACAAGATAAAATAAAATGAAAATAAAGAATAATAAAAGACATATATCAAAATAATAATAATAATTAAAAATTTAAAAATACAAATAAAAATTAAAAATTAAAAATAGAACTAGAGGATAATAATAATAATAATAGAAGTAATAATAATAAATACGAACAAATGTAAATATAAAATAAATAATACAATAAATACTATAATAAATATAGAGCAATGCAAATAATAAAAATAAAAAATAAAATAAGTAAATAAATACAATAACATCAACCAAAGCAAATAAATATGGTAAGAAAATATCATGCTAAATAAAGAATAGAGAGATTAAGTGTTTTGGATAAATACAAAATAAAACACTTGAAAGAAAAAATTTAAAAAATCTATAAAAGATAGAATTACGCTTTATATAAAATCTTTTATTTGTATTTTAATATCTCAAAATTTTATATTGAGAATAAACACGTCTGTAAATTCCAGCGTAATGCTAAATAGACGCAAGTAATAATTACTCCAAGACCAATCAAAGGTTTTACAAGACAATTTTTATTTATGAAACATAAGAACAAAGACGTGAGTGAGTTTTCAACGAGTACAAGGGCAGAAGAGGTTGACAAAAATGAAAATAGAGGGCAAAAGAGTAAATGAAGAGCAAAATCGCCAAATAGGGACGTGATCTTCAACTGCTTTACGCCGTTACGTGGGAAGAAAGCCAAAACCCTGAAAAGTAAGCGACAATACCGATGCTCCCGTCCGTTATTTGTATTTATTTCTATTCGTCTCCAAACACCCCCATTCAAAGTCACCCGCTCACCACTGTTTGTCTTAAAACACACTCTCTCTCTTCCTCGCTCGATTTCTCTATTCGACAATGTCTTGCTTCAAGAGCAAATACGCCGGTAAAAGCCATTCTTCATCTTTCTCTCCTTCACTTATCGTTTTTGTAACTGCTCGTTTGGTGTTCTCAGATTCGTGATCTAGAGATTCTGTGATTTTGACTGTTGGTTTTTGTTTCATGTTTTCTTTTTGATTTGTACGTTAAAGCACTGCTTTTAAGTCTTATTTTTTATTAGATCGGTGCAATTTTTTCGATTCTTTCATTTCTGGATCTGCTGTTCATATCAAATCATTTTATTCTGCGTTTTGATCTGGTCGTTTGTGATCAATCGATTTTCTGTCATTTTCTTATCTTGAATAAGCTTGTATTCGCATGCGATCGGATTTGTCGTCTTGCAAGCGCTTGTTTCTGATATATTTTTTCACTTTCACGTTTAATATGGACTGTGGACTATCAGATCCGTTTGTTTTAATTTGAGGTCAATGATTTAGTGCTTTCTTTTTGGTGATGCTCTAGACTATAATTTTTAGAATACAGATCAGAGTTCCGTTGATTTTTAGTTAGTTCGTTAGTCCAATTTATCTGTAACTGTCTTGCTTGGTTGTGGAAGATCCGCAATTAACTACAATATTAAAGCTATTGGACGATGAGTGCTATGCTTTAAATTTTTATGGTTTTTATAGAATGTTAGTTTTATTGTTCTAAGACTGTTTTACTCTCTTGAAGGGCATTTCATTATCTAGTTTCGAAGTTTAGTTTCTCTTGTATAAATGCAAATGTTATCTTTCCGAATGCCATCTGTAATTTACTGTTTGAATATGTTAATCTCTTGTGTGCTAATTTCACTTCATCTTCTTTTTTCAAAATATTCTATTTCTTGACAAAATCAAAGAAGTTTGTTTGTTGAGTCTGTTTTTGTGTTAAAGGCTTCATTTAGTTTGGGGGATTAGTTAAGGTTTAACTTTTTTATGTGAATTTGGATTTCTCTGAGCTTCTAATTATGTGAGCTGTTGAACCTCTAATCAGAATTTGAATGGTTTTCTTGATTTGAATGTTTTCTTTCTTACTGTAAATGACATACAACTGAAGTTTTCAACTCTTTGCAGATGAGCTCATTAAGAATGCTGCCTACATTGGCACCCCCGGAAAGGGTATCCTTGCTGCTGATGAGTCTACTGGAACAATTGGGAAGCGTCTAGCCAGCATCAATGTTGAGAATGTTGAGTCAAACAGGCGTGCTCTTCGTGAGCTCCTTTTCACTGCCCCTGGTTGTCTACAATACCTTAGTGGAGTAATTCTCTTTGAGGAAACCCTTTATCAGAAGACTGCAGCAGGTATTACTACCATGATCGATTGGGATTGTGTCCAAAATTCTGCTTAAATTCAAGAAATTCCCGAAAATATCTTTTCGCAGGTTGATATTTCTAATGTTTATCTTGCAGGCAAACCCTTTGTTGATGTCTTGAAGGAGGGTGGTGTTCTTCCTGGTATTAAGGTTGACAAGGGCACTGTTGAACTTCCGGGGACAAATGGGGAGACCACCACCCAAGGTCTAGATGGCCTTGCAGGGCGTTGCCAGAAGTACTATCAAGCTGGTGCTCGTTTTGCTAAATGGCGAGCTGTACTCAAGATTGGCCCAAATGAGCCATCTCAACTGGCTATCAATGAGAATGCTAATGGTTTGGCCAGATATGCTGTTATCTGCCAGGAGAATGGCTTGGTCCCTATTGTCGAGCCAGAGATTTTGGTTGATGGACCTCATGATATTAACAAATGTGCTGATGTGACCGAGCGTGTCCTTGCTGCATGCTACAAAGCTCTCAACGATCACCATGTTCTCCTTGAGGGTACTCTTTTGAAGCCCAACATGGTGACTCCTGGATCAGATTCTCCCAAGGTTGCACCTGAGGTTATTGCTGAGTACACCGTACGTGCTCTCCAACGCACCATGCCTCCGGCAGTTCCTGCTGTCGTATTCTTGTCTGGTGGTCAGAGCGAGGAGGAGGCTACTGTCAACCTTAATGCCATGAATAAGCTAAAGACCAAGAAGCCATGGTCTCTTTCTTTCTCCTTTGGACGTGCTCTTCAGCAGAGCACTCTCAAGGCATGGGCTGGAAAGGAACAGAATATTCCTAAGGCTCAAGCTGCATTGCTTACCAGGTGCAAGGCTAACTCCGAGGCCACTCTTGGTACATACAAGGGTGACGCAACACTTGCTGAAGGTGCCGCTGAGAGCCTTCACGTCAAAGACTACAAATACTAAGGAGGCTGGATTTTTTGCATGTTGAGTTCTCTAAGTACACTGGGTTGTCCTTTCCCAGGCATAGTTCTAGGGCTTTTATTTTTGTTGTTGCCAATGGATTCGGTATGTTAGTAGAATAAGAGGGTTGAGGAACATGAGCATGTTGTTGAGTTTCAATGGCTTTGCTTATGTCGCGGTGGATATATTAAATTTGATGTCCACTTGGGTATTTGCACTTATTCAGCCAGTCGTTCAACTTCGCTGAATCTTCTTTAGTTGGAGTTGTTAGTGTTAGTGTCTTTATTGGTTATATTCATAACTGATTCAAAAATCAGAAATTTGTAGCAATTGTATCAAGAAACCGCTCAGTAAATAAACAAGCTAAGCGGAACTTTGCCTCTGTTTCTTGCAATCTGTTATGTACATCGATTACTGAGCCAGTTGAAAAATGCTAGACCTTGAATCAAATTTGAATGGGAGAGAATTTTCCCGATGGTTCGATACTAAATGAGCTTTTTGGGTGTCATCCAAGTTTGAGTTGCAAGACAAGATATCTCACCGGAGAGTTCCCGTAGCTGATACTGTTGCTATGAAACTTGACCAGATTACTCTTTCCAATAATCAGCTATCTGGGTCATTGCCTCCTAACTTCGGCAACTTCTCCGGAGTTCGAACACTCCTGCTTCATGGAAATAAGCTCTCTAGCCAAATACCACTCAAGATTGGAAGATTACAACAGCTTTCAAAGATTTCCTTAAAGCTTATCCTGTCATAAGCATCCCTAAAATATCGAGCCTCGTCAACAATGGCAAAACAAAATCAAAGACAAATTGGGAGCAAACCTGATCGAACTCTTTGATTTAGGACAACTCGATTTGATAGTTACCAACAGACATGAAGAACACCAAAGTTTAGCTGCAGTTTTGCTACGGATACTCTGATTGGTAACCAATGGTCACCTAGTTGAGTATATTTTAACATAAAGAGATGGATCCATGAGGCTGATCCACAAAGTTTGCACTTTGACTACACATAAGTGCTCAGGGTCGGTACTCTACTCATGGCTATGGAGGTAGAGACCCAATGACAAGCGCTTGAAAGATAAAAAAGGATGGAATTGTATTTTAGAATGCTGAGTTTGGACTGGGAGCAATCTATAGAAATAGAATGGATATTTTGTCCTGGATCTAACCGAGAGCAGGCTATAAAAATAGAGTTATTATTTTAATTCAAATTATCAATTAACATGATTTGATTTAAAATCCGCACACAAAATTATAATTAATTTGACTTTTATATTAAATTAAACTTTAAATTTAAAAAATTTAAGAGAGTTTGGTCTAATTTCGTTTGACTTGACCCAATTTAAATTTAAATTTAATTTAAAAATATCAAATTAACTTAATTCAAAATTCAAAAAATATCTAAATTTAAAATAATATTTTTATACTAAATCAGACTTAAATATGAATTTATTTAAATATTATAAAATAAATCTATTTTATTGGCAACTCTAGAAAAGTAAAGAAATCAACAGAGATAATCAAATGGAATATCGTAAATTCTAATTCAAAAGTATGTTATAAAACTAACGCATGTGTTTATTTTATTTTATAATTTATTATAATTCACATATATACTTATTTGAAATTAAAATTTATTGTGAACCACTCTACTTTACTAACAATTAAAATTATAATATATAAAGAATTATATTATAATATATTATATATTATATATTTAATTAATATAATTTATGATTTTATAAGTAAAATTTAATATTTAAAATGTAATTTATTTTAAATTAATCTTCAGTACTAATAAATTTAAGGGGTGTGCTTAAGGATAGTAAATTAGTCTAAATTCGATTCGATCTAATTTAAAATTAACGAATTTTATATGATTTTTTGAATTTCAATTTTGAAACAATTAGACTTGAACTCGTTTAACTTTGAAACTCAAGATATATATTAATAAATAGGTTCACTATTCAACTTCATATTATTTTTTTTATCGCCCATGTTTCTTTATTAAATTCCAATGTCTTTTTCTTTTGCTTCCAATCTTGTAGCTTTTAAACAATTTAATTAAAGTCTCTTCTTCCCCTTTTAGTTTTCTTTAGTCGTTTTTATTTCTTCTTTTTATGCTTGCATTTATGAAGCTTTTATCTCTTCTACTTTTGCTTCTTGAGATTAGAGACTTACCATAATTTCTTTGCGTCTCTCACTTATAAAGCTTAATAAGTTCCTTTCATCTCCCATTATAGTTTTATGTTCTTTTTCAAAGAATTTAATCAATTTATGTTAATTGCAAAGAAAGTTTGAGACAATAGAAGACTTTGAAGAAGACGAGAAGCATCGGTTTACAGCTTAACAATTAAATGAGATTAAGGGATTCACATTTCACGCGAGATTTGGAAAATCTAAAATCTAATCGAAGTAGAACTTAGGAAATATGAATTAGACCTAATCAAAATTCAATTGGGATTTAGCCATTTTTAAAGAGTTTTAGGCCAATTTGGACAACCTCATCTCAATTTGGCTTATTTGAATGAAAATAAGGAAATAAGTTTAGAAAGGAGAACACTCAAACTCTCATTTATGAATTCACTGTACTTTGATTTCTTGGCTTCTTCTCTTGGTTTCAAATGCACTAGTACAAGAGGTCTTTATAGATGTACAAGAAACCTCATAATTCATTAGATATCATAAACTTATTGAAATTATAACTCCTAGAAATTATAAGTTCTTGAATGCAGAGATATATACATAAAGAAAAATACGTGAACCAAGTAAATGAATCAAGTCTAATTAATTGCTCCACTAATGTAATTGCTCCATTTTCCGAAATCTCCCTTAAATTTGATTCTTCTTAGTGACTCCAATCCACATGCACAATTATACAAAACCTCCAAATTTCAATACTTTGGTGAAAATTTCAGCCATTTGACAATTACTTTTCATGTAAGAAAGATCAACCTCTTTGTTCTTAATATAATTTTAAGCGATCATGTTAAGCGACCATTTCATCACAATAGCTTAAGCTGTTGTGTGAGATCAACTTAATTGATTTTATATATTCACTAACACACCCCCTCAAGTGAAAGCCCTTTAGACTTGAAACTTGCACAGGCCCACTCTACCTTGTGCTTAATTCAACAGGTGGGTGGTAGGATTCGAACTCAAGACCACTTAGTTATAAAATCTCTGATACCATGTAAAGATAAAAAAGAGCTGATATTTTTTGTATATTATTCCTCTAATTAACCGTACGAGAACAACTATATAAAGCTGATATACAATATTTGAAATTACACAAAAATAGCTAACTACTTGCATGATTGAAGGGAGAAGATTACAACAATAAGATAGAGATTATATAACACAATCATATCTGATATATATCAGATAGAAACCAATCCATATTTGATTTGGTTGTTGCGTTAACAGACAATTACTTTTCATGTAAGAAAGATCAACCTCTTTGTTCTTAATACACTCCCTTATGAAATAAAACTTTGTATTTATATGCTTGCTTTGATCATCGAACATAGGATTCTTTCCTAGTACTACGACATATTTTTTATCCATGAAAATAGTAGTAGGTTCATCTTGAGCCACATGTAGCATCTTCAATAATCTTCTAAGCTACATTGCACGAGTAATGCAAGAAGTAGTTGCAACAAATTCAACTTCACATGTATAAAGAGTCACAATGGGTTGCTTCTTCGAACTCTAAGTAAAGGTAGTATCACCCATGAAAAATATGAATTCACTTGTGCTCTTGCTATTATCAATATCACCTCCCCAATCTATATAACCAACAAGCTTGAAATTGGGGAGGGAAAATAGTGCAAGTCATAATCAATAATTGACATATCACATAATGCTTTTAGCCATTATTATGTGAGTGATAGTTGGAGCTCATCAAAAAGACTTATGACTTTTACTCCAAAAGGAATGTCACGTCTCGTGCAAGTCAAGTACCTCAAGCTTTTAGCAAGGCTTTTATGAAGAGTTGAATCCACCTATTCACTTTTTCATCCAACTTTGAATTTTTTTTGCATAATCAATTAGGTTATTAACAGGCTTGCAATTCTTCATTTTGAATTTCTCAAGAACTTTTCTTCTATAAGTCTTGATAAATAAAAAAATTTCCATTTTCATTGTCCTTTACTTTAATAATAAGATAACAGGACATAAGTCCTATATTAGTTATTTCAAATTCTTTAGCCATTGTCTTGTTAAATTTGTAAAACATCTTTGTATTGTTGCTTGTGAAGATTAAGTCATCAACATATAGGCATATAAGAAGAATGCTTTTATTTTCACCTTCTTTGATATAAAGAGTATGTTCTTGTAAACATTAGATGAATCTATGACGTTGAAAACATTTGTCAATACAGTTGTACCAAGCTCTCAAAGCTTATTTTAAGCCATACAATGTCTTCTTCAACTTTAGCACTTTATCTTTATGTCCCTTCGTGACATACCCCAATGGCTATTATATGTACACCTCCTCCACAAGGTAGCCATTCAAGAAGGTAAACTTGACATCCATTTGATAGATCTTCTACTTCTTTTATGCAGCCATAAAGATGATTAAACAAATTGTCTCTAATCGAGCCACGGAAGCAATCACTTCATCATAATCGACTCAGTGTTACTAAGTGTAGCCTTTAGTGACAAGTCTTGCCTTATAACTCTCTATTTTTTCTTGAGCATTTCTCTTGACTTTATATATCCACTTCACACCAATTGCGTTTTTCCCCTTTGTAAGAGTAGAAGCTCTTATATGTCATTCATTTGAATTGCTTAGATTTCTTCATCCATTATAAGTCTTTGTTTCTTCTTATATTGCTTCTCCAAATTGTAGTGGCTTAGAATCAACAAAGAAATAAAATATTGTTGTATTTTTAATCATCTTTATGGACTCATAAAGATTTCTTAAAATTCTCATTATTTTAGAATCCTTATGTGATCTAGAAGAAGATTCATCTCTTAGTGAGTAGGGTGTAACACCAATATCTTCATGCTTTTCATGGTTTTATCTTCAAACATAAGAAATGAAATACTTTCTTTATTTTAAGAGACATCCCACTTCCATAAGTTTTCTTCATAAAAATTAATTTCTCTATTAATTACAGTCTTTCAGTTAGTATGATTAAACAACTTATAGCCCTTAGAATTTGAGCTATATCTAATAAAGACATATTGTTCACTTTTCATCTGATTTTTTCCTCATCTCTTTTGGAACATGCACATATGAGACTCGAAAATGAGAAACCATAGGATTTTTGCCAATTCAAGCTTTTTGAGGTGTCATCCCGTGAATACTTCTGGTAGGGATAGGTTGGACAAGTACATAGTGTAACTGATAACTTTAACTGAGCTTTTTAGGAATACTTTTGTTTTTGAGCATGCTTTTTGTTAGGTGGAGAATGGATCTATTGTTATGTTCCACAGCTCCATTTTGTTGTGGAAAGTATGTAGCCGTGAGAAAATAATGAATATTATTAGCTGTATAAAATTTGTTAAACTTCACAAAATCTCCTTCTCTATATGTTTTCAAAGCTTTGATAACAATCCACTCTCATTTTCAACTTGGGCTTTGAATCTTTAGAAGACTACAAAAACTTCATACCTACCCTTCAAACAATAAACTCAAATCTTAAGAGAAAAATCATCAATGAAGAGTAAGAAATAGTTAGCTTTACTATAAGAGGATGACTTGATTGGCCACAAATATTAACATGAACTAGTTAAAGTGGCTTAATTGCTCTTGAAGTGAATTCCTTTGGAAATAACTTTCTCACTTGATTTCCTAAGAAACATCCTTCGCATGATTGATTGAGTTAAATGATGAGAGGCAACCCATCTATTATGTGCCCTTTTGACAATAAATTTAATCCTCTAAAATTAAGACTACTAAATCTTATATGCCAAAGCTAAGAGAAATCTTTGACACATATCTTTAAGCACCTTGGATGATCAGCTTTGATATTGAGCAAGAGCATTCAATTCTTTAACATAAGAACCTTTGCTATCAAATTATGTGCTTTTTCTTTTAAAGTGTAACAAGCATCTTTTAAGTAGATATCATACCCTTCCTCTAGTCCCAAACTCAAGATATTTGTTTTCAGAGAAGGACATAATAGACATGTGAAATAATTCTATGGCTACCATTTTTTGTAAGGATAAGAACACCACCTTTACCTTTAATAGGAATATTTTTCAATTTTGCTTCTTATCAAAATCCATGAATAGCTCCTAGTTTCCACTTGTATGGTTGCTTGCACCCATATCAAGATACCACCAGAATTCATTTTTGTTGCCTTTGTTGGCTAATAACAAGAGTTCTTCTTCTTCTCCTTCTTTTTCTTCCACAAGATGAATCACTCCTTGGTTGCTAGTAGAGCTCCAACATTAATAAGAATAATGACTATATTTATGATAATTATGGCATTGGATATTAGATTTTTCATACCTTCTTCCACCTCCTTTCCTATAGTCATATTATTTCACGACTACTTGAGCTTTGTGATTGTGGGCTTGATTCTTTGCTTTCCTGTTGAATTGATATATGTTTCTTCCCCTTCCTCTTTCACAATCATGATTATCACCACCATGATATCTATCTTTTCATGGCCTTGACCTTGACCTCTTTCTCTTCCTTATGAGCTAGAGGGACTTTGCTCTTTGTCTTTAAAAGAAACCTCGACTTGAAGTGCTTGAATTAGAGACACCTTTTTCTTCAATATTTCTTCATAAGTTTGTGAAGATCCTTGTAATTCATCAATGATCAAGAATTTCCTTCATATGAACACACCAATTATCGTAATTCTCGTTTGTGAGTTTGAGAATTGAAACAACGGAATAAGACACTTTTCAAACAACCTTACTCTGGTAACAATTTGAAGGAAATTAAGGGGATAAATAGAGAAGGGAGAACACTCAAACTCTCTTTTATGAGTTCACTTTAATTTGATTTCTTGGCTTCTTCTCTTGGTTTCAAATGTACTAGAAGTATTTATAGGTGTACAAGAATTTTTTGTTGAAATTATAACTCTTAGAAATTATAATTTTTTGAATATAGAAATACATGCATAAAGAAAAAAACGTAAACATAGTAAATAAATCAAATTTAATTAATTACTTCACTAACATAATTGATCCATTTTTAACATTATTGCCATATCTGGGTGAACTCGAGTGTGTGTTTTAAGTGTAAAAAATGTTGATATTGGCCACTTGACAAAAATGAAAATAAAAAGAAAGAGAAGATTAAGGCATCGTTTCGTTAAAACATGGTCCAGGCTTAGATGTCCAAAGGAGGATCTCTTCTGTCATAGTCACGCTTTCAAGAACCTTGTACTGTGATCCACCTAGTAGGGCGATTGTTCACAAAACGTAGGGCCAGACTGAGAGTAAGAATTTCAAGGTATTGCAATTATGTCTCTATTCCAAGCTGCCTAACTATTCTTATAGTTTAGAACAATTGCTTAAGCCCATGTCATGAGTATGATATCATGATTTTCCTTTCTTAGAGATTGAACCCGTGGTGCTTGGATGAGATGTTCTTAGCAAACAATTTGTTAAAGCTAACTAAACAAAGCTCGGACGATATCCTGTTTAAGGACTAAAAACACAAAAACAACTTAACTCAAATGGAAACAAATCTCACCCTCTTGCAGAGATGTTCATTCCATATCATAAGCCTGCAAACATAGTATAATAGAAAGCTCCCTGTCACTAATTACAGGCAAACTTGGGAGAAGCAGAATTAGCAGTTTTTATGTTAACTTCAGTAATAAGTCACATCAAATGACAGAAACCCTAAATCTAATAAAAGCCGGGTTTTCGACGTTCTTTATATGATTATCAACTGATAATTACTTACCATTGATTTTTAATTGAAAAAATGTCTAAACCCACTGCTGCAAGCAAAAGAGAAAAAGAAGGGCAACCAACATTGAAAAGAAGGGGAGAAAAGCCTGAAACAAAGCAAGCATACTATTATTGGCAGTACATTTGCCAGTTTTGGTCACCGCACTGCAATGTCTTGCAATGCCTTGGCTTCTCCTGACGGGAAGCTTCTTTACTCTTTCCTAAGTACGAGTAAGTCCCTATCTACGAGGAAAAAACATGACATTGCATCTATCTTGTTTCCTATGGTACTTTCATGTCTGTTATTGAAGGTAAGTTTGAGAGGGTTGGACATCAATCTTTTCTTTAACAGTCCACGAATTTATCATGAAAAGTTGATACTGTTTTACACCCATTTTCTCAAAGTTCACACGCTAAGGTTGTGTTCAGATATCCCCTTTTTCAGAGAAAAGAAATGTTAAAAGCTGATAATATATTACTTTTAACTGTTTCGAGGAAAATAAAATAAAACTTTTCCCTAAAGATCGAGATAGGTAAACCATTTCATGTTAATTTCTCTAAAGATCGAGATCGGTACTTGTTCTTTTTGTTTCTTGCAACGTTTGAAATAAATGTGCACTTGCTTTATAAGGCTGGATTATGATTTATAAGATGCTTCAGAGATTAATAAGTCGGGCTTGACCTGACTAGTTAAGAACGAAAAACGAAAGACTCGACCCAAAATTTACCACCACTTACCATGAAGCTTAGTTAGTGTTGGGAGAATGACAACCGTTAATCTTCGTTAGGCATTTTGTCTGAACTCCGTAAAGCATACAAAGGTATCTTGTATAGATACTGGTAAGAGTCACTATTAAGGTGGTCTTGTTGGCACTGACACAGCCTCAGTCGGTTGCATCATGCCTAGTTAAGTGTACCGAAGGAGTTAACTCGTCTTCTTCAAGCAGGTTAGTTCTTGATGCTCTGATCGAGTATACTGAAGAAATTTCAAAGAAATACAAGTACATCACGGTAGAATGTCGATGTAAGCCACCAGAAGAGAATTCAATTTTGTTATCTATACACTGAGTTAGCTCCAGAAACCCCAGATCGTTTACAAAAGAAAGTCTAGCTAGTTTCTAGTTGAGAAGATAAATCCTCAGGTTAAGCAAATATAATAGTTACAACTTACAAATTGTGAAATTATTCCGGTACACCAAATTTTAATCTTCGGCTCCCAGAGTCGGTGATCCAGACAAAAAGGATTACAATTTGAGAATGAAAAGTACGATGGAAATCATTCTTGAATGTTATTCCTAATACGTCAAAAATAAAAAAGAAGCAAAAACATGCCACAGTTTAATGTCAAATAGATCAAATTGTAGGAAGGGATTGTATATTTGTATCCTTATAACTTCTTCAGTCCAGTGCGACTGCTGCTTTTAAACACAGCCAACAAAGTGGATTATTTGAACACCTACTTGTTGATCATCGGAAGAAAAGAAAATAGCAAAACATGGAACATCCATGCAATGGAAAGTTGAAGTACCAATAGAAGGCAACTGTTTCCACAAAGAAATTTTATTCAAAAAAGTAAAATTCCAGGGCTTGATTCAGAACCTGTCAATCAATAGTCGTGACGTTGCATGTCTTGCAGGAGGAAAAACTTGTTCGTTTTGAATCAACTCTCTATGACAACGATACCAACACATCTAACATTAGGCCCCTATGTCAGCTTCTCCGCTCAGTCTTGTGTACCCACGTCAACTCCGTACGGTCCTAATTGGTTAAACCGTCTCCTCCTACATGTTACATTATCTCCAGAGGCCTGGTGAGTAGATGAATTGGTCAGTTGACTTCCTATTTTGCTTTTACAGGTTTTGATCTCCTTTATTAAGCTTCAAAGCAAAGTTGCCCCACAAGTTTTCTGATCCATCACTCATCAGGAAAGGAAAGCAGCTATCACTCACCATATTCCCAGCATTAGAATTTTCTGGAGGAGAGCTATCGTTAGGTTGAGTCCTTACAGTTTCAGGACCTTGTTCGCTAATCTCACAATATGGTACGCCTGGATTGTATACAGACTCATTACTTGGTAAGTAACAATAGTTGCTTGAATTTTCCTTGCGTTTCTTGTTAGATGTATTGGTTTTCCTAACAGAATTGTTGACAGTATCCCATTTGTCTTTGCACATTATTGCAGTTCTCTCATAACCAAAATATGCCATTTTTCCAGCTATATCCTCCCATAAAACTTCTTCTGGACACCCACTTTGCTGAAACTTATCTTCCAAACTATTTCTCAATTGAACTAACCTTGTAATCTCTGAATCAGGCCAGATGTTGCCGTTGTTTATTGTCTCACTTCCATTATCATTCTGGTTGTCACTATGATTCTGAACTTCAGCACCCACAAGCTCCTCAGAAGATGGCACATTCACTTCTCTACCCATTAACTTGTTTAAAGCTTCCATTATGGCGGCATCACGAGCTTCAATCCAAGCTCGCTCTTTGGCCCAAAACTTGTGCTCTCTATCTACCCTCATAGCTTCTTCCTTCCTCCACTCTTCTTCTCTAAACATCCTCTCTTGTTCCTTTCGTTCAAGTGTCTTTGTCAATTTCTCGAGCCAAGCCTCTTGTCTCTCCATTAGCTTTGTCATCTGGGAATCAATGAACTCTCTTATCTTTGTCTTCAAGATCATCCCGCCTCTTTTTTTCCTTCTCTTTTCAGTTGAATCGTTCTCAACTATCGTCGCGGTGCTTAGATCATTGTCCTCGGACGAGGAGGTGTCAAATTCAGAATAGTTAGAGAGGCTAAGGCTATCACAGAGCTTTTGAGAATGAAATGCCACTTGGTTAGCTTGTGTAGAGGTGTTGGTTGTCGTTTGAGTTCTGCCCACAAAATGAGTTTCATGTACTGAAACTGAACTGCTGGTTTCTCCATAAAGCGCTTCAAGTTGCCGAAAGAATCTATAGTGCTTACCATCTTGTCTACCGGCTTTCCCTTCTTTAGTTTTCTTATAGTATTTGTATAAATTTTCAAACTTTTCTCTGCATTTCTTGCCGCTTCTTTGGTATCCATGTTCCTCAGACATGATCCTAGGAAGTGAAATTGAGATTAAAAAAATACTCATTTAAAAAGTGGAATGCCAAAATCAAAATTTGGAAGAGCTAAAACTAATAACAGAAGGAACCCTAATTTGGATTGAAATTAGGCTGAAGTCAAGACTAAAGAATGGTAATTTTCAGTGATAACAAGCAGTGGCATTGTTGAGCAATTACATATGCTCCTGTTGCGGGGTAGTTGGAGTCATCCCAATATAGTACAAGACCATTCAATTTGTCTAGACAGAGAGTCTGTGGGCAACTCCCGATAACTACTTCAGGGAAGATATTAGTTTTTGAGTAAAAAGCAATGGAACTTGCACTAGAAAGAAGGATACATATTTTCAAAGCCCCAAACCATCCACAAATGGAACCATTCACTAGCCATAATTAGCTAGCTATTCTTCGAACACGAAACACCGAAAAGAAGCAAAAAGAGTTACATAACCTAGGTCTGTGATTGAGCAACATATTGCGGTCAAACCAGTAGCGCATTTGTAAGATCATAGCATTGCCACTGATTAACAAGAGATATATACGAAACTATCTGAAGAAAAGATGGAGTAATTAAGAAACAGAAAGGGTTTCTTGAACCTACGTCAAATGGCAAAGCCGGTCACCTAAATCATACAAAAGCATACGACTTTTGCGCATAATCATCTTTGATGACACTTGAATTAATCTCGAAGGCAATATTGAAGCAAAAAGGAGAGAGCTTGGAGTAAAACAAAATATTAACAAGTGAGGACAGAAAGCGAAAAAAAACCAACAAAGTAGAGAAGCAAAAACAATTAGAAAATTAGGGTAAGTGAATACCTAGAAACTTCATCCCACAAGGGTCCTTTTTGATTAGCCTCCTTGAACTTGGAATCAAGACGAGATCTGATTTCAAGAAGAGTTAAAGTCTCTTGTCGAGGCCATCTTCCAGTACCACCGTCGCCACCAAAATAACCACCACCTTCAACTTCTAAGCTACTAAGTGATGGAATTACAACAGAAGCAGCAACAGTGTTATCTCCACTATTAGCACCAGTACCAGCAGTAGAGTGAAGAGCAGTAGTCATACAAACATCAGAGCTAGAACCAGAGCCAAATTCATGCAACCCACAATCTCTAGGCATGAGCATCATCAAATCACAGTGTTGTTGTTGAGCTACTTGTGGTTGTTGTACATGATGAAGGTGATGGTGATTTCTATGAGCAGAGAAGAGGTCTTGAGGTGGTTGTGGTTGTAGGATTGCTGCAAAATGAGTTGGCCTCCTGCTAATGAACTGCCTTAAATCGATCCCTAACTGATTATGGTTATTATGATCTTCCATTTCCATGGATTCTTCAGAACAAACTAGTACATAGAAAGAAAGAGCAAAAGGGATCGAATTTAACAACAAGAAGTTAAAGACTTCGAGAAGGAGAGAGAGGAAGAGAGAAGAGAGAGTACGCGAAAGGAAATAGGATCGTGTCGTCCACGAAAAAGATCGAATTTTTGCACAGAAACAATGGTCCCATATCTGTATCAACCTTCAAGGGTATGTTCTCTCGTCTCGTTTCAAGCGCAGCTCTGTCCCTATACGTATAAGTTTCACTTTCTCTTCATGTCACGTACTTCTGATCTACCTTTGCTGTCCTAAGAGCAAAATACACCACAAAATGAAATTTCCCATATTTCAATTATTCTTATCGGTTTTATTTCGGTTAAGTGTAGCAAATTTATGTAATGACTGTTTTTAGAATATGAATTGAAATATTTATCCAATTATACGCTAATTCTTTTTGTAATTATTAGTGGTTATTTTATTATAAAGATTTATTTTATATTATTTATGGTATAAATAATTACTAATAACCACTAGAAATCTGCTACAAATTTATTTTCTTAAAATATTTATCAAGTCACATTTGCATATAGATCGATCAGAAACAATCTTTATACTAAATAGGAGTAATACAACGTAATATCAAACTTTTCCAGAACTCGCTTTTGTGCTAGATTTAACTGTAGATTGATGATGATGATGAAAATACTTATCAAGTATAAATTGAACAATATGAAAACAACCTCTATATTAATTAGTGATAAGGTTGCGTATTACTAAACTTCTCTAAATTTTGCATGTCAATGTAATTTTTATTGGATATTGATATTGTTGTAAATTGAAATACACTCAGGTGAATAAAACGTATGAAATTATGTTCACCTTAATCTTCTCTATGCAATATATTGATATCTGTAGCAGCACCACCAGGAGTAACATTACACATATAATGTTGTACTTTAGAAAGTTTAAGTACATCTAGTAATTGCAAATTAATTAGTAAGTTGAAAGACAAATTTGTTTTTGAAAATTTTTAGAAATGAATAAATTATTTAATGAATTAAATATAAATATAAATTCAACCAACTAAATAATAATAAATTCATTTGCGTGATTCAACCATGTTAAATTTAAAAATATGAGATATTTAGAAAATTACTTTCCAGTAGATTGATCATTTAAACCCACAATTAACTAAGGGCAAGTTTTTCCCTATGCCAGATGTTGCTTAATTAGATAGAACCTAATGTCCCTATACTTTTAAATTAATTGGATGATTAATCATCATAATTAATTAATTAATTAATGTAATAGGAAGAGGTGGAGGAGGCTAATGAACGAGGGACGCGTCATAAAAGAGAAGACGACGAAACAGTATAGAGAAGAGAGGTGCAGATAATGACACCTCCACAGTGCTTAGGATCCTGCCTTTTTGACTAGGCTCCCTCACCCCCTCCTTTAATCTCACTTTTTGGCTCCTTCTATTCTAGGGGAACCCATTAGGCACATGCACATGCACATGCACAGGCACCTGCTCCCTCATGTTTTGCACCTATATTCCCTGTCGAACGACATGTCGTCAGGAGTCATTTCAATTTTTAGAGCACCAAATACGTACCTCCAAAAAAACCAAAACAAAACTGATTAAAATGTAAGTGGCTTACTAAATTTCTGAGGACTGAGGAGTCTCCTCGTCTAGTCAAAGATGTACTCAAACGGCTTGTCGTTGGGGACCGCGTTTCTGCCATTGCACGCTTTCCCTACACCGAATACGTACTTCCAAAATAACCAGAGCAACGTACTCGTATGACATTTATCCCCATGCTTTACACGTAATATATATTACAAGGGCGGCTGATTCCGTACTTACCCTCTTATTTTCCATATATCATCATAAGTAATGTTAAAGACTCCGTTTTGTTTAAACACAAATTTGACTGCCTTATTATATTGTTAAGGGGACTTTTGTCTGGTCAAGATATTGCATGGCAAATTTGTTTTTTTTTTTCTTTTCCGTCGTATTTATATATTCATGCCAAAACGAATATTTCTTATACTTAAACTTATAAGAACAACCTTGTCAAAAGAAACCAAACATAGAAAATATTACGGGAGCAATTTGCTTTGGTGATGGAGACTAACTTAACTCCTTATTCGACATGTCAATCTAAACTCCATAAGGCTAATGTTGGAATAGGATTTGAAATGATCATTCGACCGTACATGATTATGATCCTGTTTACAGCTAGCTAGCCCTCCCTAAATTGCAAGGGAAAAAAAAACCATTCTATATAGCAATAACATAATTCACAAATATCAATGTTTTACTTTATATATATAAGCCAACTGTCAGAAAGAAATCAATTTGATGTTAAGAGGCTTAGCTTACGGGAACGTCTGAGGTAATTCAATGAGAATCGGATGTTATGATTTAACAATGAAACTCTAGTTCTATATAATATGAAAAGGATTTAGTATTATTAATTCCAGATATACAAAAACTGGCTTAGAATATCCATATGAAATTAAAAGATCAGAAATTTAATCGTCTCTTCACAGATTCATGTAAACACATGCTTCCTCCTAAAGCAAGCTAAGACAGCCATTTCCTAGTTGTGATTGGTTTTCTAGGGATAAATAATGATTGAGCTATGGCAAAAGTTGTGACAAATAATGCTATAAGAAGAGGCTTAGAAAGAAGACTGTTGACAAGAAAGGATCCCTGAGGTCCTCAGGACTCGATCAGAAAATGCTGGAGGTTGCTACTTCTGTTAAGTAAAGCCAAAACCAGAAGTCATGTCTTTCGATAGCTTTGTGTCCTACCGTGTAAACAATTAAACATGCCTCGCCAAGCTATCGGAGAACCCCCCCGAAAAAAAAAAAAAAAAAAACTGGAAAAAGGCAGCAAACATTTCCCTTCTAAGAAACCTTCATCCACTTCCTGTTAATTACGAGTACAGTAAAGTTTCAAACGCATTTAAACCAAGTAGACTTGTAGTCTATAAAGCTTCTAGGTGGTTTTTTTTAATAAGAAAAATAAAAAGTCTAAATTCGTACAAACTTTAGTAGCAAGTATATTTTAGTTTCTTAACTTTCTTTTATGAAATTGATTTCAAACTTTGATTTTTTACTTTTGATTAAATCTAAAGTTCATTACCTTATGAATAAAAAATAAGATTATAGAACGAATTTAAGCTTTTTTGTCCTCCTTTTCTATAACTATATGCACATACATTGCTATTTGCTAACAAACTGATGGATGGTGCAAAATTCTCATCTACCAATAATTGAAGAATTGTCGTAGCACTATCTAAAAACCCTACTTAGATGTGGACCCTTGTTCACCTGTGTCCATTAATTGGTATTATACAAACACGAATATCAATCAAGCCCATGTGATCACACGCAAATTTGACGGTAGGTGCAGATATAACCGTACCACATTGCTACTGGCATTTTGTTTGTACAATATACCTCCTTTACCATTTAATATAGCTGCACTGCTGCAGTGGCTTCAGCTTGGAAAACTTCTTGTGCACTCAACTACATCAGAAATCAGTGCCAAACTCATAATTGCTACACATTGAAAAACCTTATATGAAGAAGACCATACTTAATTCATTGTATTACTTTTTCAATTCCGGCAAGGAATGAGGCTTTAAATTGATGATAATTGTCTTTCTATGTAAAGTTGCTGTTTGAATTATCATTTTCAATGTCATAGATATGGTACAGTAAAGCTTCAGTTTTGGGCTTACATATCTGCTGTAATGACACACAAAAGTTGGAAAGGGTTAGTGTCTTGTAGTTGTAGTGTGTCTATTATGCTTATGCACGTCTTTTCAAGTTCTGGCCAAGAATCAAAATGAACTCGATCGGATAAAAGTGTGTCAGTTCTACCTATGCCTTTGGTATAATTAACGAATGGCTATCTTTCCTCGTGTGTTCGTTTTTAGAAGCCACAGCCTTCCATTATATGAGAAAAACTAAAGCACAATATCAGCTTAGCGGCTACACAACAGTAGTAGTATAAACTTCAACTATTATTATACTCAACAAGCATCCCGAGTCTCGAAGAGTGATTCAATGCAAGTACTGTTAGACTTGCATTTCCTTACAGTTTTATGAAAAGCAGACAGCTTTTCCCAGACCTCTTCAAAATTTGAAGGTTTTCATTCTTTTTTTTCCTTCAAAAAAACATTGTTCCGTGGATTTGGTTATACAGTGAGAATAGAAGTCCTGTTGACCAATAAAAACCAGCATGTCAAAGCTATGCTAGCTACCTGGGTGTCAGTCAACTACATCTGTGTCTTTGTTGAATGATTATCAGAGATTGAGAGGACTATGGTCAAACACTTACAAGCTTATATATTGCATTCATAACATAAGGCTGCCCAAAAAGAAACAATAATAGCTTTACAATTCAAGACTAACAGTTTTTCTTTAATTAATTACAGTCAAAACAATATGACAAGATAATAAAAGATAATAACTATGAATACATAGAAGAATCTCGGTACATAGAGATTGTGGACAGAAGTGCTAAGCTCCGGCCTCATAGCCATAGCTTGCGCTTTGAAGTGGCAGAACGTTCCATAATCTACACATGCATGCATATACATTATGTCAAATAACAAATATTACACATAAACTTAGCAAAACACCAAAAGAGAGATGCAAGAGCGCTTCATAATCCACGCTGATCAGGTGCTGCAGCAGCCAATGAACCCTCTGATCTAATCGTGCCGCAGCTGACGTGGCAAATCTCAAAGTGAATGATTAGATCATCCATGAGTGGGTTCCCGTGTTTGCTTGTCTAGACAAATATGGAAATGTGTGGGGCCATTCTTCTAGCTGGCTATCATGATTGGCTTCTGTTGAAGGATGAGTGGATAGGATTGCTGCATGCACATTCGAGAGAATGTGAATATTTCTACACAAGGCAGAGAGATAGTTGCAAAAGATTATTCTTTTTTATAAAAAAAACTCTCTTTCTCATTCTGCTTTATTGAGATTTGATTAACTAACTATGAAGCTGGCAAGCAGCCCTGTCAAGATAAATACTATAAATGAAATATTATTTTATTGGTGATTTTTTTTTTTATGGAGTGGGTTTTAGGAAGGAGGGTTACTTATAGCAGAATTTGAACTTCACAAAAAAGAGAAGAAGAAAGCATCTTTCGTGTATAGTCAGTCCTTTTATCTGCTATACTTTAAACCTTATGTAACTTCATTGCTGCTTACCATGAAAGTAAAAACCTAGTAATCTCTCCAAATTCAAATGAAAATGGGAAAGATAAGACTTTGTAATTGAAATTCAGTTTGTCATGCAAATGCTAATGCCTTTTCCTGTCAAAAGTCATAGAATATTATTACTTTGTTTTCATATTTTAAGTACCTTTCTCTTTTAGCCTAAAGTTAATTTTAAAGAACATTATTAGATAGCTAGGGTCTCGAGAAACAGTTTTGACCTTTTCGTGGTTACTCATGATAAGCAAAATCATTTCTAATAGTCCGTCAACCAAAGCAAAAGGAGAATACAAATCGTAGTGGTTTGGGATTCTTAAGGACTTATTGACATAATTATTCCAATTCCATGAAGAACTCTTGTATCAACTTTTTCCGACTCACAGTTAACTGACGAGACTCGATTCATATATGCATTTTTACTAAATTCACACCTTGAGAACACTACCATACTTTATATTGTGTGAAGATATTAGAAACCTTCGTGATTCAGCAACTTTCAAAAGTTAATCTATCATCAAATCAACAACGGTTGTAAAATACACAACTTTGAATATCATACCACAATTCTACCAAAGAAATTCAAGATTACCCAAGGTTTAATTATGTTAGCTCAAGGCTTATTAATGATTTTGATAATGACGTTATAATATTTCAAATTCAAATTGAACTTATTTATTTCCATTGCGTAATAACAGGTTAATTCTTAAAAGGAAATAAAATCATACGATAAATGCTTTCTTTCTTGCAGAAACTTTCTTTATAAACTTACCTTATTTATTCTACAAAATCTAGAAGGATCCTGCTTCGTCAATCAACTCTAATTTTTTTTAATGGTTGATTATTGTAAGATTTTAGCAGAGATAATATTGAAGATTCAAAGTCAAATTCAGAATAGAAATGAAGATACGGCTAGTTGAAGAAAATATATATTTAAGCAAGAGCTACTAAAGTTGTGAAATAGAGAAGCATGGAAGGAAAGAAGAGAGAAAGCCAAATTATTGAGATATACCAATACTCTTGAAAGTCATATCATTATCAAATCTTTTGTGTCTTAGAAAGTGACATCTCTTTTTGAGAGAGATCAATGAAGCTCATCTGGAACAAATTATCCCTTCATTTGCTGAGAGTTTGTAGATGCTAGCAAAATATTACTAGTTTGGAAGGTTGTGAAACCTTGAAAAATATGTACTTATGGGAAGGTTGGAGAACTTTGAAAAATATATACTCATGAGCTTGAAGAACTTCGTCAAATTACTATTTGATTTTATAGTAAAATATTCAAGTGAGATATTTGGGGACTGGATGTACGCCTGAGTTATAAGCCGAACTAGTGTAAATCGACTGTGTCATTCTCTCTCTTCTCTTAACTTTTATATTTCAGCATTATATTGTGTATGTGCTTATTTCAACAAGGCTCCTTCACTTTTAACATGTTCCTTTTGATTTTTAACTTGCAAGAAGTTTTTTTCATTTTAATAAACAACTTCTGTTTTAAATTGTCTTAACTAGATTTATCCTTTAATAGACTCCTGTCATTTAACAGGGTTCTATCTCTTAACAGACTCCTATTGCTTAAATAGGTCCCTGTTGCATAATAGACTCCTCTTACTTTTCAGACTCTTATTATTATTTTAAACTTCAACAGGCTCCTATTATTTTATTCAAATTAAAAGTATCTATTGCATGTGTTTGTTTTATCAAATTAGTCCTCTTAGAAATTATTGATATTTGTTTTGGCGACAATTAATTAAATTACGTTCCAGGACTATATGTATACACATCGATTTTTCACATTAAATGGAGTTAAATTTGAATGGAAGTAAACCCTTTTATGTAGTCATCGGAGCAACTTTTATTGGTAACATTCCATAAGAAGAACCAATTCTTATCATAATTTTATTGGTCAACACTCACTTCTTACCTAAAATTAAGTCTATATAACTTTGAAGAGGATTGAAACTATTTCTCAAATTAATAAAAGCAATAGGAATATTTAAATTGAATTAAGACTAATATTAAGGGATTTGTTTTTGAAAAGGATCAGCTTGTAATTATCATACTATAAAAATAGTAGAAATATAGATTATAAATTGTAGGTTGTAGAAACACGAGTAGATTATAGTTTACAGATTATGGGAATTCGAGGTTTTCAATAAATATTTATACACATTAAAGTAAAAAGTATGATTGATCACAAATTTATTTTCTTTTAGAAACCCCGTACTCATCGGTTATAATAAAATATAGGGTAAATTACCCTTGTAATTTAAATAACTTAAAAATGTTTCATTTTTAAAATTTTTAATTTTTAAAAATATCTTCTTTTATATTTTTATTAAAAAATAAAGATCAAATACACATAACAATAAATATTATATATAGGCCAATCAAATATTATTAACATGAAATTTCAACACAATTCTTAACCCTGATTTGAACTATTTAAATTCGATTCAAATTAATAATTTATTATAATTTTTTAATTATAACTGAATCAAGTTTGAATGGTTCAAATCGAATTAAGAATTAAGATAAATCGTAATGTCATTAACATTTGATTGATGTATACACAATACTTATATCACGTGTATTCTGTATTCTGTTGTTATTTTTTAAAAAAAATTTTAGGAGAGTTTCTTTCTAAAAAATTAAAATTAATAGATTTTTTTTCAAAACATAAGAGAATGTCGAATCGTTTTACCCTAGAATATATTCATTTCAATTTTTTTATCTTTAAATGCTTTATGTTGAAATGAACACAGCATTTGATATATCCTACACATGCCCCGGGCCCTATTAAAAATAAGCATATATTTGTTAACAGTTTCACTATGTTAAGCAAGTAACTACTGCAGGTAAATGGCTGTCACCATCCGACTAAGCTAGTCATGGACACATAGACATCCCATTTGTGAAGTATCAAATTATGATGGTTTAGATCCCATGCATATGATACTGAGACTTTTCAAGAGAAAATGGAATGATGACACGACTTGAGACAAATAAGCTATGTATATACTTGTCAACTTGTGTGAGACATCAAAAAGGTTATCTGCATCTCCAGTTACTGCACTCTCAAGAGGAAGTGGGCAAGTAGCAGTAACAATTGTCAAAGACCGCGTTGATTGCTGGCCTGAAAACACCGTAAAGGACTAGGAGGCGATTGGAGGCAGCCAGTCGGATAGGACAACCTATCTTTTTTGGTTTGGTTTGTAGTCATATGTATGAAGTTGTCATATCATGAAATTGGGAGTGAGTTGTCACCCTTAAAAATGCTTAATCATTAAGCTTAAGAAAGCTAAGAGGCGTTTGATTTGAATTTTTGGTACTAATTAAAGACGTATCTTTTCAATGGCGAACAATATCTTTGTTTTGGAACCCAACAAATGTCCGCAAGGTATCATTCAGAATAAAAAAAGCAAACTTCTTTAGTAAATTTATTTACTTAAAAAATATTAGTATTTTAAATTATTTAAAAAAGTTTTGTGTTGTTAAAATTTTAAAAAGAATTTTAGTTGATTTTTTGTCAAATTATTTTACTAATTTTTTACATAACTGACTCAAATGATTATATAAATTATGTCCCATCTATAAAAATTAATCATTGAAAATAACCTCTCTATTTAATAAGGGTAAGATTTTGTACTATTGGACCTTCCTAAATCTCGTACCTCAGCGAGACTTCAACTAGGTCTAGGTGATGATGATGTAAGAATTAATCATATAATAATATATCTTAAGATAATTGGAAATATTTAACAAAAATATTTTAGAAAAATATAACATCATAAGATTTTTAAGTAAATAATTATTTTTAGATAATCATAAATCATCAGAATATGCCCTAAAATAAGAAAAATTACAAAGTGGTCCATAACTTTTAACCTATTAATTATTTAAATAATTTGAAGTTAGTAAGATAAAAACATAATTTCTTACCATATCATGTTATAATTGAGCTATTAATTATTTAAATGACATGAAGTTAGTAATACAGAAGCACAATTTCTTACCATATTACGTTCGAATTGAGCTGTACTTCCAGAACTTGGATAAGATTGGGCGGGTTGAGGTGAACATATTTAAGCCTAATATCCTGGTAGTGCATGATTTGAGCTTTGCAGGCCTAACTACACCACCCACTAAAAGAGATCGATAAGGGTCTGGTTCATGGTAGAGCCGCGCATAGGTTAAAAAGTCCAATAACTGGTTGTCGATGTTTCGAGTTTGAATCGAGCTTTTAACTATATTTAATTTTAAATCTAAATTTAATTGATTGATGTTAGTTTTAAAATTCAAATATGAATTTTATAAAATTATAATAATTTAAATTATAAGAGTTTATGAAATACATAGTAAAATTAGATTATATTTTGAATATATATATATATAAAAGAAAAAATATTAAAATTGTGTATCATTTGAAGCTAAAATCGTAAAGTGAATTTAAAAATAGATATCTAAAATCAAATATGAAATAATATTTTTGATAAAGACAAATAGCATTTTTACCAGTTTTAACTTTTAACAACATAATTTAGCTTTTTGACTCAATTTTTTTATGAAGGGAATTTTGAAATTTGTAGCATACATGCTATCTGAAAATAAATAATAAGGCATAGATTTATGATTCATACTTCATTGTGTTTATATATTAATCATGTTATAGATTAAAGTGATTTTAATATTCGCAAAATCATAACTTTTAATATTTTTATATTACCTAAAAATCATAAATTTTAAATACATTTTCTATACTGCATGAGATGAAATCCTTTTAAAACATCAATATGATTAGAATCCTTGTTGATGTTTCTTTCTATCAGCTGTATGTATTTACATATAGATATGTGTTAGTTTAAACATATTTGAACTTAAATACACAAAGGAAAGCCTAGCGTTTACTTCTAGGTGATAAATTGTCAAACACTTTATCAGTTAAAAGAAGAAGCATGGTAGTAACCTATCTTATATTTTATTAATTTGGATATATATATATATATATATATATATATACAAATTACAAAAAAGAGAATCAACTAATTGAGCTTCCTATAATATTGGTATCACAACTTGCCAAATTAAAATACTTACAAGATAAAATATAAAAAGATAAGTTCCAAATAGAAAATGACTTTGATAAAACAAGACTTTGGTACAAAACTAAGATTAGCTTATTAAGTTGATAAGTTCTAAACGATCCTAAGAGCATTTTTCACATTACACCTTTTAATACTCCTCATTAATGCTAAAATTCTTAAAATCGCATATACCAAGCATGTACAGCAAAATAGTAAACTTTCTTTTTGGCAAATTCTTGGTAAACCTATTAAGAAAATGCTCTTTACTACTATTAACAAAAAACTCACCTTCTTGTTAAAATTGCCTAATGGCATGCAACTTAACTTGAAATAATTTGTTTTACAACGAGAAATTGGGTTTCTAAATGTAGAAATTGTTGTTGTACTAATATTAAACACAAAAGATGGTCCTTTTCGCTCAAAACTAAGATCTTTCATCATTTTTTAATCAAATTGCTTGATTACTTACTTCATGCATTGCTTCTTTGAACTCCAATAGAAGAAATTTCATCAACTACAAAACAAAAAGCGACTATACTGTTCATTTCCTTGTCACATTTAATCCAATCCATTCATTATTAGTGGAACCTATAAGTTTGGTTTTATTACTCTCGTGAACTTTAAGTCAAAGTTTTAAAGATAATTTTAGTATATCAACACCACTTTTATAGCTTTAATATGGAGTTCACTAGATTTTTGCATAATCTCAAAGGTTAATTAGCAATAAACATAATATATAGTCTTGTACTAGTCAAATAAAATAAACTACCAATTAAACTCTTATACAATTTGCCTTCAACTCTCTAGGCATACCATCATTTTAAAAAAAAATCACAAAAACCATAGGAGTTTCAATCAATTTACAATTTTTCTATGATAAATATTTTCAACAAGTTCACAATAAATTTATTTTAAAAGTAAAACCTCATAGACATATTGCTTTGCTTATATACCTAAAAAATAAGAAAGTATACCCAATTGATACATCTCGATTTTTTTATTAGCTCTGCCTTAAACTTCTCCACTAACTTCTTGTTATTACTTGTGGCTAAATAAACATTAACGTAAATTGAAACAATAAGTTTCTAAGTTTTAAACTTCTTAAAATAAAGAGTAATCTCATTGAGACTTCTCTCTAAATTAACTTTAGAAAGATAATTGTCTAATTTGTTATACCAAGCTCTTAGAGCTTGTTTAAGATCATATAAAATCTTTTATGATAAGAAAACTTTTTCACTACCATTCCCAACTTCAATATCTTTTGGTTATTGAATATACGTCTCTTCTTTCAATAAACCATTAAGAAGGACAAATTTCACATCTAATTGGTACATAAACCATCCTAATTGTTCTGTTGGAGCAAGTAAGATCCCTATTATGTCCAAACTGGAAAATGGAGAAAATGTGTTAATATAATTAACATTGTTATTCCCTAATGGCACCTAAGAGGGGGTGATTTCAAGATTTTAATTAAAACAAACTAACTTATAAAACGTCTACAAATGATCATAAATGGAAGAATGAAATAAAAGTAAATGAATTTAGTTATAGTTGTAAACAATAAAGTAAAGAGTAAAGGAAGAGGAACACACACTAATTTATAAAGGTTTGGCAAGCAATCCTTGCCTACATCCGCTCTTAAGACTGATCTTAGATTTTCATTATAATTCTTCTTTCAAGGAGAATAATAACCATTATACAATCATTTATTTCAGTAAACAAGAACCTCTTTTTCAATCTTTCTTTAAGGTAAAGAGAATCCCAAACCACTTTTAGATAAATCAAATACAATGATTATTAACCCAAAATAGCTTAGGACTTGGAATTATTTACTTGGATACTTTGATAATCACAAAAGGGCTCTTTCAAGGTGAAGAATAACCATTGTACATCATTTATTTTGGTAAATAAGAACCTCCTTTTCAATCTTTCTTTAAGATAAAGAGAATCCTAAACCATGTTTAGATAAATCCAATACAATGATCATGAACTTAAAAATAGCTTACAACTCAAAATTATTCACTTGGATACTTTGATAATCACAAAAGGGCTCACACACTTAAAATAAGATAATGAATGCTCAAATGATTGAAAAATATTTTGAAATATGTGTAAAAGGCACTCAAATGTTTCTTGATGCTACAACCAATGATAAACACCTATTTATAGTTTTTTGGGACCCAAGATAGGCATTAGAGCAAAAAATTAGCTGTTACAATAGCTATAAACAATGCACTGGTTGACCAGTATGCATTTATAGTACCAAATTCACTAGCCTTTGGGTATTGGTTGACCATTACACATATTGCATCAACCAATATTGCTACAAACTCACTGTATATCAAATTTATCAACTTTAGCTATATTGGTCAACTACTAACCCATATTGGTTGATAGATCACGCCAAAAACAATATTTTAACAATTTTATGCTCAAAACTAACTTGTATAATAAAATAGGATTAAAACACTTTACAAAAGATTGTTTGAAAGATCAAGAGGATTTTATATTAAAATTAAAAGCTTCAGTGCCTTTGATGACTGTAAAGATTTATGTAACAAAGTAAGATGAAAAGATTATGCATGGTGAGCCTTTTAGATCATCAAATTAACAAAACGGGTTTACAAATAGTAACACAAAATGTGAAATGAACTTAACGAGCTTTGATCTTCTTTTGTTCTTGTTTTAGTCTTCATGTCATCGGTTGAAAACTTCAACTTCTCTTTGTAAGCTTTGTACAATATCTTCTTGAATTTGTTGCTTCATTTTGTTCGAATATTACTTTTTATCAAAATAATAAACATAGTAGTAGTAATTATGTTTTGTTGTTGTTAAAACATCAATTAGAACAATAACTTAATGATGACAAAACAATTGTGATATTAGAGAACAATAATAATAAAATTATGCATATAAATAAATATTAAGATAATGATTAGCCCACTCTTAATTCATGCATAAAATATAATCTAACATGAAGAGCATAATTCAATAGCAAGAACAAAAGAGATATTTAAAATTAAAGAAATATTTATACATAAATATAACATAAATTTACTCAAGGATACTGTATAAAGTACAAGAAGTACGAAAACAATAAAACAATAACTCCCTCTAAATGTAATCACTCCCCTTAAATCTAATGTAACCAAGCTTTATCCCCCTTTTTTGGAATCATAAAAAAAATCTATTAACTGACAATACATAATATAAAGAGAGATGTGTAAAGTTAACTCAGTGACAAAAGATGAATTTGATCAGGATTGCCAAACTTTCTCACTAGAGAGTGATATTGAATATATGAAGAGTAAAAAGAAATCAATTTTGATAGAGGCATCTATAATTATGACTAATTTGAAAAAAACATAATTTTAATATTGTGTCTAAGTTAACATGATTCATTGAAAGCACCAAAGGCATGTTTTGACATTTGGAACTATAATAAATAAAAGCATAATTGCAATATCCACCCATAATTTCATAAAAGAAGTTATAATTTTAAAAGCTCCAAAATTTCAAAAATAAAAACATGAAAAAGTACACAGGGTACCAAAATTGAAAAAAATTAAATATGTATTGATATAATTGAAAGGAACATAACCTATAATCATTTTACAATTCAACTATGAAGGCATTAACTTGAAGAGATATATTTTAATTAAAAAAATATTAAAAGTCCCCAAATAACAAAATTTTAGTTTTATACAATTTAATGAGATGGGGGATGATGTTTTTCAAGGAAAATAATGAATTGTTTGGGGTTTTAGATGATATAAACATAAAATATGAGATTAAAAGAAAAGAGGTAAAGAAGATATTAAAAATATAAGGACTAGTTGACAGCATGCCTTGACTGGTCAATCGATATTTATATTTTAGAGATAACCAAAAGTAAGGAGTGGAGGTGAGGAGAAAAAAATGGTTTGATTTAAAAGTTTTTTTTACTGGTCGACCAATGAAATATATTAGTCGACCTATGTTGGTTATTTATTGACTAAGGATGGTGACTAAACTCATTGCAAATTCTCAGGAAAGTTGGGAGTCTCAAAATTAGGAACATTGGCTGACCACTAAAGGATATTAGTTAATCGGTGTGACTATCTAGGTGATCAAACAAGCGATCAAACAAAGAATAAACTCACTAAAAAGGCAAAATAAATGATTTTTGGTTACATTGTTTGACCACATTGAGAGATTGGTCGATTAATGTATTTTGAAGAGCAAAAAATTACTTTAAAACTCAAATTTAAATATCAAAACACTTAATGGATTACATTAATTTCAATTAAGAATTATCAAAAATCTTAAAAGAGAATTCAGTCACACAAAATTTATTAAGAAAATGAAAAGGGATTTTTATCATGTAGGATTTCCATAAAATATATATAATTCTCTTCTAATTGAGCAAAATCTTATCCTTATTCAATGAATTATAAAATATTACAAAATTGATATAAATTCTATCTTAGTATCCTTATTTTTTAGATAGTCTCTAATTCTAAGTAGTAAGGTTCACACTTTAAAAATAATTATCAAAAACCTTATTCATAATTCAAACCAAACAATTATCATTATGGATTTATACTCAAATTCATGTATAAAAATAAGTTATCGCATATTTCTAAATTATGAACTGATAATTACCTCATGCCGAACGTTGCTTATGAGACATTTGAAAGAAGATTCTTCTTGAGTTTAAAATCTGTTGAAGCTTCTCATACTTCTCATCTCTCTCACTTTGTTCAACAATTTTCTCTTTTGAAAGGTCTTTGGTGGCTAAATTCTCCATTTCTTATAATAACATCTTCTAAACATTTTTGGAGAAAACAAGGTTAGATTCGACAAAATGCATAAAGTCCTTAATAATACTAAATTCAATAATCATTATTTCTACTACATATCATTTGTTTTTTTCTTCTAATATCTTTATAAACAAAGATAATTAACGTATTTAAGAACCTAATAAGCTTGGTTCCTTAGTTGTTAGGTTGCTTCTTCTTTTTAACCCATATTTTCAAGGGTTTGCCTGACATTCTTTATTTAAGAAAACAAAATCTATCAACATGTTTATACTTACCATAAAAGAGATGTACTATATTATATGAATGATGATTATACATATATGCATTTAAGTGTATATACATAATGAGAAAAATTCTTTTAGACATTAAAATTTTTGATTATTCTCCTAGGGTAGTGAAATGTCCTATGATTATGTTTGATGCTTACTATGGATAAAAGGTTGATATATGTTTCTTTGGGGCCTAAGAAGATGCAAGTAGAGTTAAATGTTATTGTAGAAGTAATGCCTATGTTTTATTTAATAGTATTGAATTCTTGATCTAAATTATGAATGATATAAGAAACTATGAAGTTTGCTCTTACGTGAGCCTTAGTGAATGCGTTGTGTGTGTGCTCAGATGTGGATGCTCCATATTCATTTATCATCCTAGGCATTGGTTCTTCACTATGTAAAATCTTTACTTTGATAAAAGTGGTTTTTTAGTGCTGAAAGCATTCTCATGACTATATCCAATTGCATGCCTATTATTTGAACTCTTTTAAGCTCCTGACATATTTTCTAATTTCTCACTCCCTTTAGTGAACTTGGACAATTAGTCGTTCAGAGAATCAACTTCCTTCTTCAACTTTTTATTCTTATGCTTTAAAGCATTTAAGTTATGATTATCCTCTATGGCTACACCTGTTGAAGCTTTGATGTTATGCAATTCCCTTTTTATCTTTCCATTTTCTCTTATATATGTCTAGAATATTTTGAACTTCCTTGGGCTTGGAATATATCCTTTTCTTTTTTTGCTTATAATTTACAGACCCTTAACAAGTTCATCATATGTCAAATTAATGTCTCTATTATAATTATCACATGATTTAGAGTTAGAGTATACCTCATCATCATATTTTGCTATGAAACACATATGAGCTACATCTCCTTCCTACGGTTCACTTTTGGAGCCACTTGTCTCATACCAAGTGGAGGCTTTAAATGACTTCGTTTTCCTTTATTCCTATTCTCTTTCTTGTAATTTTTTTAAATATTTTTCACTTTCTTTGAGGAGAGGGCATTGAAACTTCATGTGTCCAGGTTTCTTACATTTAAAGTAAATAATATTTTATTTGCTTTGCCTTTAATGTCTAAGAGGCCATTAAGACTTCATGTGTCCAATTTTCTTACATTCAAAATAAATAATATTATTTAGTTTGTGTTTTAAGTTTATCTTACCACCTTCATAGTCCTTTCTTCTTGAGGGTTCTTCTTTAAGAATTTCTCAACTTTTTTAGTGACTAAATCATTATCTTATTTATCACTTTCACTAGAAGATATTTCTTCCTTATCACTTGATTCTTTCTTTGAGACTTTGAATGCCAGATTCCTTTCCTTCGAATCGTTTCTTCTTGTTTCTTTTAGAGCCTCATTTTTATATAAGAAGAGATCCAATAAGCTCCTCTAATAGTAAAGTTATTAGATCCTTTGCTTCTTGTATAGCCGTCACTTTAGCTTCCCATAAATTTGGTAATGACCTATGCAACTTCCTCACCATTTTAAGGTTAATTTAGGTCTTTCTAAGACCTTTGAGAGCATTGATAATATTAATAAATCTACTATATATGCTAGAAATGCTTTCATCATGTTTTATTTGGAACAATTCATATTCAAAAACCATTTATAACATAGATGCTTTATTGAATTTATTTCTTCCCAACACACAAATAAAATATAAACAACTTTATTATTTAAAAAGATTAATATTTTATATTAGGGATCCCATTCCTCTTTTAACTTAAGATATTTTTTCATCATTTACAATTTTAGTAGGAATATATGGACCACTTGAGACAATTTTCCAAAAATTGAAAATTTAAGCCATTGAGAAAAATTTTCATTCTTGTTTTAAATAAAAGTAGTTATTTCCGTCAAAGATAGGGGCTTTACTAACGTTTTGACCCTCTTAGTTAAAGGATGATAAAGATGCTCCTAGTTATACCATTATAAACTTTACTATAGGATTTTGTTTGAAATACTAGCCCTATAGACCTACTCTGACATCACTTATTATTCCCTAATGACACTTAAGAAGGGGTTGAATAGGGCGAATTCAAGATTGTAATTAAAATATACTAACTTATAAGACAATGTTTACAAATTATCACAAGTGTAAACAATAAAGTAAAGAGTAAAAGAAGAGAAACACAAATCGATTTATAATGCTTCAGTAAACAATCCTTGCTTACTTCCATGCCTAAATCTCGTCTTAGATTTTTACTACAATTCTTCTTTCAAGAAGAAGAATAACCTTTATACAATATTTTATTTTAGCAAAGAGGAACCTACTTTTCAATCTTTCTTTAAGTTAAAGAGGAATCCCAAACCAATTTTAGAAAAACCTAATACAATGATCATAAACCCTAAAAATATCTTACAATTCAAAATTGCTCATTTATATACTTTGATAATCACAAAAAGGATCACTCACACAAGACCAGACAATGAATGCTTAAATGATTTAAAAGTACTATGAAATATGTGTAAAAGACACTCAAATACTTTTTGATGCTAAAACCAATGAGAAAATACCTATTCATAGTGTTTTGGGACCTAAAATAGGTGTTTGACCTAAGAACTAGCTGTTACAATGATTATATGCAGCATGTTTATTGACTATTATGCATTTACAATACTAGATTTGCTAATTCTTGGATATTGGTTGACCAGTACACATATTGGTTGACCAATGTGTCATATTGATTTACCAATACATTAACTAATGTTGCTATAAACTCACCGTACATCAAATTTAACAATTTTAGACTATATTGACCGATTACTAATCTATATAGGTCTACTAATCACTCCAAAAACATGATTTTAACAACTTTAAATGCTCAAAACCAAAAATTTTAATCCAAATATAATTAAAAACTCTTAAAATGTTCCCAAGCATATTTTAAAAAATCAAGATAATTTTATATTTAAATTAAAAGTTTCAATGTCTCTTGATGAATGTAAAGACTCATGCATTGAAGTAGGATGAAATTATTAAGCATGGTAAGGCTTTTGGATTATTAAATTAACAAAAAGAGCTTACAAGTAATCATAAAAAAATGAAATGACCTTAATGAGCCTTAATTTTCATTTGTTTTTGTTTTGATCTTCATTTCGTCAGTTGCAAACTTTAACTTTTCTTCATCAACTTGATACGCGTTTATACCTTCATTTTGTTCTAATATTTTTTATTAAAATAATAAAAGCATTAGTCGTAATTATACTTTGTTATCATCAAAACGTCAATTAGAACCTCCCTTGATTCAACAAACACCACGGTTTTGATAATACCCTTTTACTAGAGATGTTCCCATAGATTTCCCTTTTTCTAATGGTACTATAATTCCTTTCTATCTCTTAACACCCTCTTTTGGTTCATCTATATCCCAAAAAATTTATACGATCCATAGATGGAGCCCTATTCAATTATTAGGTATGCTATAGATTTACACTTATTAGAACTACCATCAAGATTCAATTTAGTTTCAAATGCCATTTAATGCCAATAACTTTCTAATTTTTAGGTTTGTCTACTAAGATCTAGGTTTCAATTTTCTTATCATGCTTAAATGATCCTTTATGGCATCTCTCTAAACTTGAGAATCCATAACTTCACTATATTGGCATATAGATGGCATCTATTATAGACATTAGTTAGAAGTCTTGTAACTCTAATTGGTACATCATTTGCAATATTTCCTTTAAAAACTCTTTCTTAAACTTAAAACTCAATTTTAGATTCTTTCCAGTTTTGAATTACAACTTCAACTAACATAAAATTTGTTAGAATAATAATCTTATTAATCTTAAGATAAAAAAAATTATATAAGCTTTAGACAAAGTGTTATAAATAAGAAATATAGTTGAACGACTTAGGATCAAATTTGTCTCTTTTAATTTCAATTTTAACAAAAAATAAAGACTCCTAAACATTTTTAGATGAATCATCCTTAGTTTATATTCAAACTAAGCTTCAAGGTGTAATATCATTCACATCTTTAGTTGATAACCTATTTAATCATCCTTAGTTTATATTCAAACTAAGCTTTAAATGGTGTAATAACATTCAAATCTTTAGTTGATAACCTACTTAAGAGGTAGGAAATATTGTTAATTTCCTTTGTTTAGAATTTAAGTGACATATTCTTATCATAAAGTAGACACGTGGCCATTTCCTTAAGTGTTATATTCTTTCTTTCACTAACTCCCTTTTATTATGGAGTATATGGAACTGTCAGGTAATGCTTAATTGTAACATCACACTACCATAAAGTATATACCCGAACATCCAAAGGACATTCAAGAACATAACCTATGACAATGGTATGTTAGAGTAGTTATAGACACTTATTATGGCATCATACACTTTACAAAGTTTGAAAAGATCAATTTTCCCATTTCATTTAATAACATAATTTACACTGTAGTAGTACATTCATTAAGTAAATATTTATATCATCAAAAGTGTTTGGAGAGTTTACTACTCATTCTACAAAAGATCTACATAAAATGAGAATCTACATAAACAAAATCTACAACTCCTCAAATGTCAGCTGACTAGACTTTTGAGCCATTTCTCAATTTAAAAAATGTTCTTCTAAAGTTTCTCAGGAATTAGGTCTCCTCTCTCCTACCTAAAAATAAACGTTACAATTTTGATGAGTTTTGCGAAATCAGTGAGCGAACCATCATTGATGTGCTCACTCATTCAGAATATCAAACATTTCAAATATAAACCAAACGCACAATATTCCTCATTTCGACAAATCATCATGAATTCCATACATTTCATATAAACTTTTCAAAATATTTCATTCATCTATCTTAGTCAATCATATTAGCAAATGTACATAAATATAGCATATCTCAATATCATCACAATTAAGAAATGTTTTCATAATCATATATTTGCAAATGCATATGCATATGAGACTTCACTTTAGTTTTTATTCTGTTAGGACCGAGCGACTATTACTGTCCTATATCCCTTGTAGATATTGGGCTCATTTTAGATTCTGCCATATACTCATTGTGGATACTGGGCTCATTAATCATGGAGCTAGTGGCTCTACGTGCACATTTATGAGCTCTAAGATCTTTCAGACTAGCCACTCCGGTCACAACGCCTTTATCTGATCATACATATCAATGTGATGCATCAAATCATAAAATATGCCACCAATAACATTTATTCATGATGCACAGTCAGATCCACAGGTTTATCAGATCTCAGTTTAGCATTCAACTTTTCATTAAGTATACATATATTTTTCAAATTCATATGCAAACAGGACACTCCCAATACATTCCCAAATATCAAACTCCTCAACTATTAATATCCGAAATTATCACAATCAGATCATTAACATTTTAATAACTAGGAGTTAAACAGAAATATCAATCCCAGTGAGAACATCTAGGTTACTCACGTACGCTCCAGATTACGCTATTACCTGAATGATCTGATAATGTCTGGATTCTAACGTTCGACTTATACGTCTAAAATCATTCAATACACATAAAATTCACATTACAAAGTTGTTCAATCAAATACATATTCAATCATGTACATATATACATATGTCATGTTCAGTGCATGCTTAATGACTTTTTCGGGTATATGTCCTTATTCTCATTTCTTAAACAATCTTACATTATAAGAACATCTTCATTCTTTTAGCACTCCTTCATTTCAAACTTAAATACTTTGTTATCAAACAATATCTTCCTTAAGTTATAATATCATTTAATAACTTCAACTTATCAAACATTCAACCAACTTATTCAACATCAAATTAGATTCATTTTAAGTCTCAATTAAGTCCATATGTACTATAATAAAGTACCTTAGCATTAGTTGTTTCAAACATCACTTAAAAGAGAAGTATTCATGTTCAAGCTTTTCCCACGATCGTAGTGGACCTTGCCATGATCGTGATATAACCTTATGCAAAAGGTCACGATTGTGGGGACTCTGCCACGATCGTGACAGAATCCAAATAATTAGGCCACGATCGTGCCTTGCCTTTATTCCTTCATTTCACCATGAATTACCATAATTAGGACCATCATTTACACTCCAAATTTTCCATATTACAAGCCCTTTAAACCTACACCATTACATGATTATCTAGCCTCATCTTAATTACACTAAGGTTCATTAAACTTTGCTCATTTATATCATCAACAATCACTTCATATGCATACATATTCATCTCCAATTCAAGAACCCTATATTAACATCTTTCTTTATATTAAATTTACCTTCTTTATACACCAAATTCCAATATAATTCATCTATATATTAACCTATATAATCTATGATTTTCCCACACTAAGAACAAGCATAAAAACTCCCAAGTTCATTTAATAAATTTCAGCACATATCATCACCAATACCATATTCATTTCATTCCAATTCAAGCATCATTCTCACACTATTAATCATGCCATAAAGATCACAATGTTACTTACTTATTAGGCTTCCAACTCAGCTCAAAATTCCAGACTATACTAGCCCTCCATGCTAGCAAGATCAACATAATTCTAAGGTGAAAATGAGCTAGTTTTTGGCAACAAGGTGAAGACCACTTTAAACAAATTTCTTGGCTATTTTGTGAAGGATGTATGTATGGTTTTGGTGTAACAATTTTAGCTAGGGTTTAAACAAAATGCAGAGAAGAAGGTGGTGAAAAGTGAGGAAAACAACAGAAACTTTGTTGCCTTAACTTAGTAAAAAAAAGGCATATGTCACTAATTTTTCAAAGACATATGTCTTAAGGCATGTATGCCATGTATTAACCTAATATGCTGCCATTTATCCACAAATTAAGTTACCATATGTCACCAATTAATTAGTCCACATGTCATACAATAATTGGCCCATTTGTTATTTAATTACTAGTCCATTTGTCACTCATTTAACTATACCAAATGTCACTCAATTATAGGCTTAGTCACCCTAATTTTTCATGTATCAAATTATCTTACCACTTGGAATTTTTCCTAGTCCAAATTTACATCTTAATTAATCACTCACCTAATTAATCACAATTAATTTCAAATTACTAATTGGAATCCAATCAAACAAAAATTCAAGATATAAAAATTCACAATTCACATCATGTTCATTTTAAATCTTTCATACTCTAGAATATGTCAATTAAGTGCATATGCTATCTTGGTAACGTGTACCAATTATAATTCGTGTGTGTATGCTATGCAAATGAAATGCTTTTAATGTTTATTTTTCACTTTAAATATTCTAGGGTTCTAACCCTAAACTTATTCCGGAAACTAGATATTATATTAATGCTTTCTTTCTCTAAATACTTGTTAAATTGTTTTGGAGTATCTTCAGTCCCATTATCTAACCTCAAGGCTTTGATCTCCTTTCTATATTCATCTCAAAAACATGTTTAAAGCTCAAAAACTTAGAATATATTTTAGAATTATTTTTTGAGAAAATAAACCCAATAGCATTTGCTATATTATTAATGAATATAGAAAATACTTAGCCATTCAATGATTCATTTTGTTTTAGGCTACAAAGACCCGTATCCACTAATTGTAAATTTTCTCTTACTTTGAGACCTTTATCTATTTGCCATGCTTCCCAAACAAATTTCACTTCACAAATTGCAGGTATGTTAGTAAACATTTTTCCCAATTAACTTCTTTAATCTTACATATTTGCAATGGCCTTATCTTTTATGCCATAGAAAAGAAAATAAGATGTTCTTAGACTCAACCAATAAGCAATCACTAGTGAAATCAAATTTAGAACTTTCAGCAACCATTTTGATAATAAACAACATTTGACCATTTTTGTTGCTAACATCACAAACTCCATCATAACATTTTAATATATAACTAGACATCATTAACTGATCAATACTCTAGAGATTTTGACTTATCTCATGCACATAAAGAGCAGCACTGAATAAATTTTTACCAAATAAAGTTTCAAGTATAGTAGTTCCTTTAACCTCAATTCTTAAATAAATTCCATTTATAATTCTAACTCAAGAAATATAAGGCTTGTCTAAGTCTTTAAACAACTCTTGATTAGGTGTAAAATGATTGGTATAATATGTGTTCCATAGCTACACTAACTTATTACAACCTTTGTCAATAACATGAGACTCCTTCCGACTCTATCATGAAAACAAGCTCCTTTTTGACTTTGGCATGAAAAGAAACTCCTTCTTGACTTCATCATTCTCAATTATTTGAGCATTATATTATATTATAGTTTTGTTTTTGTTGTATTTTTGAAAATTTCCAAATTGTTTACACTTGGTTTAATGCACTTTATTAATCCAAAATAAGATTTAGAGTGTCGGCCCTATAAAAATTTCTGCATTGAATTTAAGTATGATATCTTATGAAATGAAGACATGAGAAGAAAACGAGGGCAATTTCGGTATATGGCAGAAATGATAAGGGTAAAGTAGAATTTTGGGACAGGTATGGTGAACATGTCCTTATGGCAGAAGGCAGCGTGAATGAAGAAGCAAAAAGAACTGAAGCAGGGAAGCGTTCGGATGAGAGTGGGAAAGAAAAGAGTTGTGAGATAAGTTGAGATTTCTGTAAAGCTTAAGAGTGAGTCCGAGAGT
>JAOQMS010000005.1:41778329-41821750 GCA_027563885.1 Erythroxylum longipes | reverse complement strand
ACAAATACACTTAAAATAAATATTGATACAATTATAAAATAATCAATAAATTACATATTTCTAATTATATTATACTATAGGGCATTTTCGTCATAGCCACTGTTTTTATGTTCTATCCCCTGCAACCAAACATATCTCTGTTCTCGAGACGGAGACAATTGTTTCTATTCTGTCCATCACAACCAAACAGTTCACTGTCTCCAATTTCTGTTCTGTTCCGTCTCTAAATTTCTGTCTCGTTTCGTCTCTGCATATTGAAGACAGTAACCAAACAGACTGTAAAGGATAGAAAGTATTCTGTTATCTCAGTTCTATTGTGTCATCTCTATTCTGCCTTTCTGCAGTTGAGGCTGAACAAGCGAGCAAAAAGATGTACCATAGAGACCACCAAGACTCCAAGTTCCAGATCTCCAATCTGCAGGGAAGACTCCCAACTCAAAGCTCCTTTCCACACAGAGACAATCTTGACCGCTAACCTTGCTGTATTATACACACTTGTAATGTCTATCTCTTTGGTCAAGAACGTATCAGAAAATTTTCCTTCAATTCTGAGTCGTATTGTTTTTATAGTTAATTCTTGACATCTCTTTTTCTATTTATGTTATTTATTCCGTAGTTATTATACTTTTAGTTAATTGTTATTATGAATCTGTTAGCAGAATTAATTATTTTTTAATATGTTATATATATTATCTTAATTTTTATGTCATAGATTGGACTAATATCATGCATTATGACATATGACTTGGATCTATATAAGCCCTAATACTGTTTGGTGGTTTTTAGGAACTATACGTGTAAATTTCAATAACTGGAGGTACTGGATAAATTTAGATATACATCTTACGGTGGTGGCTTGCAAAATAACCTAAGAAAGAACTACTAAATGTGCTATTAATTAAAAAAAAAGGAGGAAATCAACAACATCAAGTACATGCATTCTGTCCATATTTAAAATATAAACAAACTTATATTTTTAGTTGAGACCACTACCCAGTAACAATTATATTGTTGTTGTCTTATGTGGTCATTACAAGAGATTGTTGAGCTAAAATTTTTATACAGGCCGGTGGTACTTTAATTTTGATTACATCTGAGATAACACATCCTCTTCCAATATTAAATAAATTATAATGGAACCTTGTACGGTTTTCAATGTAAAATTGATACATATAAGATAAATAAATAAGTAATTTGCTCTAATTTTTGACAGAACTGATAAACATGCAAACATCGTACTGAATTGTTGAGGGGTAAACCATTGAGCTGCTTTACAATATGCATCAAAAGCCATACAGTTTTGAGTTGAAATCTGTAAACGTTGCATATTTCGGATCCCGTAGTTAAAGGATGAAGATCAGGATTAATATGCTACAAATAGTAAGTAATTAAGCGGAAGGAGCGGACATGTTCCATGGGAAAATTTCTGTGGGCTTTATACATCCTAACAAATAGGAAATCTTACGGGACAACCCAGCACTCTTCCCTTAGATTCTTCCATATAGAGACATGACATGTAAGTTGATTACACTTGATCATTATTATATTCGTTTCCATTAGACAAGAGCATAAAAACATCACTATAGCTTTGATAGCTTTGATGTTAGTTAAGATTAGGCAGTTTTACTTTTGCAGCAAAAACGCAGTCCAACCAATATATCCAACATAGAGATGGCTTACACCTCGACCCTTCGCAGATAGCAGTTCATCAACAACTGGTTTGCACTTGCCACTCTCTAGTTCTTCCCTCCGCGGAAAAGGATTCTCTCCTGATTCCCATCTCCCATAAATGGCTCCTCATACCTTTCACTTCCCGCCAACAACAACATCGTTTTTCCTTGTTTATTTCATTGGACAATCATGTATTCTCAGCCTCAAAAGAGCAGAAGTTCTAGTTCTAGTTCTAGTTCTAGCGCTAGCAGGGGCTCTGGGGTTAATACTTCGGGTCGCCACCCACTTTACCGCGGAGTTAGGTGTAGACGTAGTGGGAAATGGGTTTCAGAGATCAGAGAGCCGAGAAAGCCTAATAGAATATGGCTGGGCACATTTCCTACCCCTGAAATGGCAGCAGTTGCTTATGATGTGGCGGCTTTAGCACTGAAAGGGAAGGATGCTGAACTGAACTTCCCCGTCGTGGCGACTTCTCTGGCTGTTCCGGCGTCAACATCCCCTCGTGATATTCAGGCGGCCGCGGCGTCTGCAGCTGCTGCTATAGGGGCTGCAAAGGATGCTTTAGGGATAGGAAATGAGAGGTGTAACAACCAAGCATTATTGGAGAAGAGTAGCAATCAAACAGTACAAGATAGGCAAATGGCTTTTGAGTTTGTCGATGAGGACTTGATATTTGATATGCCCAATGTTCTGGTTAATATGGCTCAAGGAATGATGCTTAGCCCTCCTCGCTTGAACATTGCTAGCGATGATCCTGTTGACGAAAGTACTGGTTATGGAGACCATAATCTCTGGAAATTCCCTTGATTTTTCTCAAACTTTTATATGTTCTATGTATAATAAATAATCCACAACATCAAAAAATAAAAACCAGAAGTCAACAAAAGAGGGGTATTTTAACAGTTTCTTGCTCCGAAACGCCTTGAACTCAGATGCAAGATACTGTTGGAAAGTAGGTGTGAGTGAACTGTTTTTCATTAGCTTGTAAAGGGTTTCCTACCTCTATGGCTTGCTATAGTTTCACCGTCCTGTCCTATTATCTGTTAATGCTTCTTCTAGAGTTAGTGAGCTGAAAAGAACGTCTAGGAGTAAAATATTAAGAGCAGATTGAGTCGATTTCTTTAAAACTTTTCTAGATTATTCCTGCGCCATAAACATGAGAATTGGCCATGAAGTTCACATGTTGAATCACAGGTCACAAATTCTTGGTGGAGCGATAACCTATTTTAAGATTATATTTATTACCTTCCTGTCGCTATTACTCTTGATATTTAAGCAATCCAAAGTATATATGGCAGACAGAACCCTCGCATCCAAGTAAATTGACATTGTCTAATAACTGTCATCAACAGAAACTGCAACTACCAACTACCAATTTTTCATAAATTTACAGCATCAGGTTGGATAATGGGCAAGAAACCCAGAACCATATATATCCATCCAACTATAATTTACCACGCAATGGTTTTATCAACAGCAGTCTCATCATATCGAGGGCATGTACGTATAGTAGTGTAGGACTAGAATGGAAGAATTGCATAAAACACCGATTTTGAGACGTTCACTGACAAAGATGCCAATTCAATTGGAAAGGAAGCTGACTCTGGAACTTGGAGTGGCCCATTTGATTTCAATCTTCAATCTTCTGATGATCTTCTCAAATTGGTTGTCTAGTCAACAACAATCGTTAAGGTGTTGAATTTAAGAATTTTAATATTTATAGTAATTGATTATGTAGATAAAAGAACTTATCCTAGCAAATTATTCCTACCCTCTTGATGATGCGAAATTATAAATCAAAATGTAAATATATGTGTCACTCTTGCAAAATTTGGATGGTGTGACCTGCCTCGGGTTTAAGGTTAATGAGGTGGTCTCGAATTTTACAAATTTCTATATCTATACATTGTTTAAACATCTCAATATGATCCTCGAACAACAGTATAAAAGGAAAAGAAAGACTGTATTATAGATTATCTAAGAATACAAAATTAACTTAAGTCTAAATAAAAAGACAAAACAACACCAACAAAAAAGTATGTGATCAAAAAATTAAAATAAAAAAGAGTAAAAAATCTCATGATAATTATGAGGTATTGCTTATTCCTTATGTCTTAGTGAAAGTGACGAAATATCATTTACTTGTCATAATTCAAATCAACTCAATAGGAAAGAATTTATCTAACATTTATAAATCATCTAAAATGAAGATAGTTATAAAAATAAAATTTAAGCCTAACGCTTTAACCTTTCTCTTTTTAGAATACTCTGTTTTAAAATAATATAATGTTGATTCATAAAATTAATGATAAAAACAATTTCACAATAATTATTTTTCCTTCTGAGCCTCCCTACCAGAATATGTGTGTGTATTATCCGCCCTAACTTTCCTCATTATATAGACCTCTTAATCAAGACTTATGAGTAGCCAACTTTGAATCACGAGTATTTAGTATTGAATTTTTTTTCATCATCTTTATTAAGAGCAAATCATAATTCATATAATTTACTTTTATCATATAAATTCACTCACAAGATGTATAACATATTCGTTGCTAGCTTTTGAAAATAGTAAGCCAAAACTAAAAAATCAATTAAAAAATTTTCAACCACAAAAATCATTTTAAAAAATGCTTTTATTGAAAACAAATGATACAAACATATCAACATTAAAAAGCAAGTCACCCTTTTAATGGATCAAATACATACATACATACATACATATCGAAGAGGGTATTCATTTTTTATGAAAACCTTATGGACTATAGTAAATGCATAACCACAAAGATCCAATTTTCCCATTTAGAAATAAAATTAGTGCTTCATAAAGTAAAGAGATTGTTTAGATAAACCCTTTATCAAGAAAATTTAGTAATTATGACTTTAATTTCTTTAAATTTGCAATTATCCTCTTATTAAAAAGAATGAGAATAGGTTTCATCATTTTCCTCTCTAAAGGCAAAGTTAATAACTCTAATGAGAAAACATCTAAAATTTATAATAAAATTATACTCATCTCTTAATTCTCCTCACCTTTGTTTAACACATTGGCTAAATGACCTTAGCACTTCTTCCATAATAGATAGGATAAATATCATAAAACCCTCTTCTCACAACAATCAAGATTTGTAAAATGTGAAGCTAATCAATCCATCTATAAGATAAATCCCAATCCGAAACTAGTTTTGTTTTTGAGGACTTAGTTGAGCCTTGCTCAAACTTTTCATATAAACTTTAATTCATATGACTTTATCTCCTAATCCCAAAACCAAACCTAAACTCTTATCCCAATTTTATCACATCCCAAACTCAGAAGGTGTAATTGATGTAGATTTCAAGGCTCCTAAAATGATATCAAATCTCGTAAGCTTCAACACCTATATAGAAAAGCATCAAAATATAATTATATTTTCCAAAATACCCAAATAAAGACTTGCTCACCATTTGTAAAAGGTCGTGATCAAAGCAATTCTTAGATATTATGAGAGAGTAATTATACAATGTTTGAATATCCCAATTTGACCTTTATATAACTATAAATGGTCTAAGTATGAAAAGGAAAGAAATATCATAATATGGAGTATCTAAGAGTACAAAAGTAAATGAATATTCTTATTCTCCAAAATAGAATTAAAGACAACAATATCTTTGATAGTAAGCTTTATATAAATAAAAATATTGAAAATAAAGAAATTAAATAGGTTCCTAACGTCATGATATTAATGATAGATTAATTCTACTAATTGAATTGTGTAGGTAACAAACACTTATTACTTGAGAGAGCGTGAGCGACACTGGACAAGTGACAAAGACATAATGGGCAAGTGAGCAACAAAAAATTATTGAGCATTAAGCGAGGTGAGGCATTGCATGAGGCGTTGAGTGACTAGCGAGAGTGAGAGAAACTATAGGTGAGTGAAGAGTGTTCTCTAGTGAGCATGAAACAATGGAGAGCGAATCTAGGACTTTGGTGTGTGAGAATAACATTCATGTAGACTCCAGAGTCAGGCAAAAGCAGGGGTGAGGCATTGTGTAGGGGTGAGGCATTACGTGGAGGAGGGGATTTACTATATATTAATTTTAATTAATCTATAATAGTGAATAATACTCCTTATGGTGATACATAGGGTGATAATCTAAAGTAGTGAATAGTACTAATACACATAGGGTTCCCTCTCGAATATGCAAGCATCATCCTGAAGCTGGAATTTCTATCAATTCGTAAATCACTGGACGCAAATAAAGGAAATGGTAAGTCTTCAACGACTACTAAGGAGGTACCTAAAACATGGAAGAGTGTTGTTTCCTCTGAGGTTCCTCCACTAAAGCCAAAGATATTCCGGTCCACTTTGGTGAATGGAGTTGTCTCCCCTCTTGAAGAGCTTTTGAAAACAATCGTTAAAGCTCAGTCATAAAGTTTAGTCTAATTCTTTTTAAACTAAAGACCCTCATTTCCTTAGGTCCATGCTTGGGTTTATTCTAAATGCAAGAATGCGGTATGGAGAAGGTACTTTTTACTGAGGAGGACTCCTTTATCTTCCAATTCAGAGATAAGGATTATTTGTTAGTAATTATAGAGATAGGCCATGGAACATAAGAGGGCAACCATTGTTGGTTCAAATGTGGGTTCTAGGCGTGGAACTGGATAGAAATGGGATTGAATTTTTTTTACTCCTCTACTACTAAGTTTGAGAGAATTTGTTATACTATAGTCTATATGGAAGTTAGAATTAAGGATGATTTTCCTGATGTGCTTCCAATGATGAAACTTAATAAAGCTAGAGAATTAGTTAGAGTTGATATTAGGCTCTCATACAGCTCGAAACCTCAACTAGGGAAGAGGTTATGGAAGGAAACTGGCAAAATTTTAAAATAGAAGAATATCTAGAATTGATGGGTATTGAAGATTCTAAGTCTTAGACAAATATGAAAACTAATGAGGTTAAGCAATCATAGGCAAACTCAAGTAGTAATAAAGTTGAATAGATAACCACTGAATCAACCAAGGATTTGTCTGAAAATCCTAAACTGGTGGATGAGGCCCCAAATCTAAAAGCTGGCCTTAAGGACCAAAACAAAGAAGTCACTGACAGGGGAATAAATGTAAAAAAATTGTTAGGAAGATCTTATTTCTGAGGAAGATAGCTAGGTTTTGATAGAGCCCTAATTGGAAAAGTCCAATCCTTCTCCAAATAGAAGAATTGGCAGGAAGAAGAAAAAGGCTAGGGGAGCCTTGTAGTTTAAAGGTCCTTTTGCCATATTTTTTATTTTGATCTTTTGGAATATCAGAGGAATGAATGATCCTCTTAAAAGCAATCAATAAAATACTTGTTGTTGGACAAGAAACCTATGTTTTTGGGATTATTGGAGACTCATATTAAAGCTTATAAGTTACAGATTCTATGAAGTTCTTGGCCCTAATTAGAGTTTTGGTTCCAATCACTAAAACCACTACAATGGCATAATAGTTTTTATTTTTGTGAGAGACAAGTTTCAAGCATCAACTAAGTGGAGTTTAGATCAATACATAGATCTTGTCTATAAGGATCTAACGTCTCAGTTTTCATTCAAGTTGAACGTTATGTATGTTTCTAATTTTTCTTTCCAAAAATCTAAATGTGGGAGGATTTGGTTTATATAAAATCTTCTACAGTCAACCCTTGGGGGGTTGTTGGAGATTTCAATTGTGTATTAAATACTTCTAAAGTTTAAGGCGACAATATCAACTTTAATTCTCCAGGGAAATAATTGAAACCTTCTTTAGGCTTGTTGGAACTTTTTGAATTGAGGTGTGTGGGATTTCACTTTTCCTAGTCTAATAAGCAATAAGGGAGTAGCTTCACAAAGAGAAAGATGGATAGGGTGCTGGTCAACCATCTTATACTAATCAATGCCTTGGTTCCTCGACTTATTTTGGCCAACTAATTTGATCTAATCACTCTTATATGTAGGTTAATGTCTCCACTAGGCAGATTTCTTGTAATGCACCTTTTAGGTTCTTTAATTTTCAGCTTATAAGGAGGTGTTCTGGATTTAGCCAAAAGCATTTGGCAAACTAAGGTTGATGGGTGCAAACCCTTCCAGCTCATGCAAAAGATAAGGTTGCTGAAAAATAAGTAGAAGATTTTTGTCAAGAAAAAGGGTCCTTCGGTCGAAATTCTTTAGAATGTTAGGTGACTCTTAAAGATTTCAAAGAAAAAGTTTACCTAGATTATTGCAATTTGGAATTGAAGCATTGAGAGAGTAAGGCACTTGAATGCTACTTAAGGGCCTTATAAGATCATAATTCCTTTATGTTTTAAAAAGTAACGATTTCCTAGATTCAAAAGGGGGATTCAAACACAAAATTCTTCCATAACTACATTCTTAATAAAAGAAATATTAATAAGAATCTCAGCTTGCTTGATGGTGATAATCATTTAGTAACAGATAGTCATTCCATTCATAGGATGTTGTATGATTACTTCAAGAGTATTCTTGGTTTAGGCTATACAACTTTTTATAACTCTCATAGTATAGTAGATCTTCTTGGTTATTATACTCCTTTAAATGTAGATATATATGATGAGCTTTAAAAACTTGCCTCAATGTTGGAAATTAAGAATTATCTTTTAAGTTTTAATTCGAGGAAAGCTCATAGTCTTAATGATTTCAATGTTCATTTCTTTCAATATAATTCGGATATCACTGGCGATTTAATTATTCATGTGATGCAGGAATTTCTCTCTTCAGGGAGAATGTTAAGGGAGCTGAATTCTTCTTATATTTGTCTGATTTCTAAGCATCCCAATGATATCAACCTTAAGGATTTTTTACCAATATCCTATTGTAATACTATATACAAACTAATCTCCAAGTTACTTGTGAATAGACTGAAAAGTATCCTACAAAATCTTATCAATCACACTCAAAATGCTTTTATTCCTGGCAGATCAATCTCTAACAAAATCTTATTGATATAAGAGCTATTAAGGGAGTATAAGTCAAAGAAATCAATCAGAATTTGTATCAATATTAAAACTCATTTTTCCCAAAGATTTTGATATCATTAGATGGGATTCATCAGGAGCTGTTTTAAGTGGTTTGGAATCCCTAGCAATTTCTTTTTCTGGGTAGATGCTTGTATTCTACTGCTACTTTCAACATACTAATTAGTGGTAATCCCAACACAATTCAAAGGAACTAACGGGATTAGGCAAGGATATCCCCTTTCCCCTTAACCTTTTAAGGTTGGTTTGGAAGTTCTTACAAGGTTGATTTTGAAAAATACTCAAAATTGCTCTAGTTTTAAATATCATCACAAATGCAAAGCTTTGGAACTTACTCATCTCATTTTTGTAGATGTCTTGATATTGCTTTCCAAGACTAACTCCTCATCTGTCTCAAATTTTTTCAACTCTGCTAAAGTGTTTTGTAGGCTTTCAGGTTTTGATATCAACTTAAAAGAGCGTAATGCATGCTTCATTTGATGTTAATTTAACCGCACGATTGGTGTTGTTGACAGGGATGAATGTTCCTATTTTTTCTAAGAAGTTAAAACATTAGGATTGTCTCCCTTTTCTGGAAAGGTATAAAAAAAGAATCCCCTCCTGGCAAAATAAGTCTCTATCTTATGTAGGGAGACTTGTACTCATCACCTATATGTTAAGAAGATTTCAGATTCACTAGTGCTCTCATTTATTCTTGCCTAAAAGGATTAATAAGGAGCTTATGAAAAGTATTAAAAACTTCCTACACACAAGTACTAATGACAATTTCAGAGGGGCTAAAATTAAATGGAAACATCTTTGTTGGAGCAAAAAAGAAAGGGGGTCTGGGGCTCACTTCTTTAAAGTAGAGCCAAACCTTGTTAGTTGCTAAGAGAATTTGGAGACTATTCATAGATAAGGAATCCCTTTGATCCAAGTGGATCAATGAAGTATACCTCAAGCATTCTTGCTTCTGGCAATTAGATGAGAGAAAGGAGTACTCCTGGTACTTCATTCATATGCTTAGAAAGATCCAAATCATATATCCTCTCATTAAAGCTCATATATGGATAGCCTTTCTTGTTGGTTTTAGTTTGATAATTGTTCTTTACATAGCTTTTTGATTCTAAGGGAGGATATTTCTCCTTTCATCAATATAATTCCTACTCAGTCTTTGGTGAAAGTGATTATTTAAAAAATAATTGGCTTATTTTATAGGTGGTGAAAGAGTTAGATCATATCTACTTGATTACTACCCCGACATTAATGATATTTCCCACTAGATGCCTAACAAAGGTAGAGGTTTCGCTAATCAAAGTTGTCTTAAAGTCATTACTCAGTATCACCTTAGAGTTGATTGGTATTATATTGTATGGAAAGGATCTTAGGTGCTTAAGGCCTCCTTTGTAACTTAGCTTATAGCATGCTCAGGTTGAAAACTAAAGATAGACTTATTGGAATATGTTTGCTATACAACTTACAATGTGAGACTATTAATCACCTTTTAATGTGATTATACTAGTGTCATTTGAAGCAAAATGCTACAAGTAATTGGATTGCAATGTCCTCACTAGGAGTGACTCGACATTAAGTTGATAAACTTTTCATAAACAAGGGTGGAGACCATGCTAATTTGAGTTTGGCTATAAATTGCTCAATTTGCTCTAACTGGAGAGAAAGGAATATGAGGTTATTCAATGGAACTAGAGTAGATAAATATGAGCTAGCCCATTTTGTTTGTTGCTGGATTAGGGAGATTTTATAAACTCAAGCCTCAGAAAAAATGAATGCAGCATTAAGAAAAATATGGAGACTGGTTTTAGATTGATATTGTTGTAAGTCTATAGATGGAAATGTATTGTTTACTTATGTTTTGACTAAGTTGTACTTGTCTCTTTCTATCTAGACTTTGTCATTGTAAATAACATTCTATTGTACATTCTTGTAATTCTTTTAGAGTTAATAAAATTTTCATTTTTGAAAAAAGTGAATACAAAATATAGTTTTTCATCCTCCTATCTTAACATTATAGCTCCATCTCCCTCACAGAAATATTTAAAAATAACATAAAAATTATTCATAAATCAATAGTTAAAAGAATTATAGGGTAACCTTCTTTCTATCTAAACCTCCTCAACATGTATATATGTTTGCATCCTCCACTCTAATCTCTCCCCACTAATATAAAGCTCTTGACCAACATTTCGGGGTTGTCAATCCTAAATTACAAGTACTTAGTATTCAAATATTTGTCATCATCTTTATATCATATGAATCCAACATTAAGAAAAAATCATAAATTCATATAACATTGAGAATAAATCATAAATTCATATAATATACTTTTATCAAACAAAATCATGAGGAAGAAAATTATAATTCCACTTATTAATCTTGAAAAAATAAAAATATGATTCAACCACTTACTAATCTTGAAAAAATAAATTATGAGCATATATGTATATGTATATATGGATGTATGTATTACTTTTTCTTCCAGCAATTGTCAGAACGTAAATATACTTAACGTATAAACTGGAAAATGGGCAAGTTGTGTTTGTTGAGATATTACGTTGGGGATTTCCTAAACATCAGGAAAATGTGAGGTTCTTACCCAAGCTGATAATAAAAACGTAAATATTTCACACGGCCTTCTTGTTGTCCCTTTGTTGTGTCATTCTCAACAATTTGGATTATAGACACATGGCAGCTTAATAATGGAAATGGTGGCCTCTGGTATCCGACAGGGCTTCACGTTTTACGCTGACCCTTTACCTTTCTAATTTGACCAATGTCTGTCTCTGCTACTCATCACTTGTCTAAAGTCTGCGCAATTTGTTGGTACAGTGGCTGAAGCGTTTTGTTCATGAATTTATAAATCACTTCTCAACTAATGAATAAGAACTAGTAGCAAATTATAGAAGTATGGTGCCGGTAAATATAGACTATATTAATGATCATATCTACGCAATAAATACCTACCTAGATGATTTTATCTCATATATTTTTGTTTTACTAATTACTTTCAAAACTTGCATAACTAAATAAACACTCGAGCCTTTCTAATATAACACATGCCACCTCGGTCCTTGTATATTACGTGTGCTCGTGAGAAGTGATTATTGAATGTAAAGTTGGTCCTTATTTTATTAAAAAATACAAACGCATTTGCATAATTCTCAATACAAAGAATTTAAAATTGCTTAGAGAATAGTATAGTTAATTAATAATCAACCAACATTTTACTTCCCACTAAGTCAATAATTTAAACACAAAGAATTTAAAATCCCTATGAGAATAACATGGTTTTTTTTAATTAAAATTCATTGGTCGAAGGAAGTATGAGTTCATACATGGTAGATTCACTCTTGTAGAAAGGTTACTATACCTACAAATTAACGCCTACTACATTCAGCAAACAATATTAAAGCTACCTGTTATAAGCCTATCATTAGTAAAGCTTTTGATACATGTGTCATATTTCACCATTGCGAGGTATCCTAGTGTTAGAAGGCGTAACAAAGTAGCACAGAATATAACCCTCTTCATGAAAGTTGTCATTTTACAGCTCGATAGCTCGTGTACGTCTTCATATGTATTGCCTTTTTTTCCTTCGTTTTTTTAGGTTACCCTTGTGCATGACTCTCCTAAAGGCATTACTAGATTCGAGATCTCCTAAAGGCATTACTGGATTCGAGATCAACATGTTGGAGTATTAATGTCTCATGTAATAAATATTTATAAAGCTTAAAATTGACATGTCGGGTGTGGTAGTTAAGAGGTGGTTTTCTCAAAAACCACTTATAAACATCATCTCTTTTGGTCCTATTCTTGCCTATTAAGTTACTTTTGCCGATAACCATCAAATAAGTAGAATATACAAAAGTGATAAAGAGAGGAGAAAGAACAGAGACACGAAAGGGAATCAACATCAATCAAATTTTATGGATCAAGGTATGATAATTTATATGTGAGAATTTTATATGTTTAAGATCCTATATAATCGTATAATGAAGAGAAAGTATTTAACATGTGGTATCAGAGCATCTAGTTATGAGCTTTATGATTCTTCATTACATTCTCGATTTTAAAATTTTCATGCTTTTCTGTTTGGACAAAACCTATATATATATATATATATATATAGATATATCCTAGGCAATTTTAGTTTTCAAGTACATGAGAAATGCATGTGTTTTCTCAGTGATGATCAAGACGCTACTGGTAATGATGGTTCTCTTGGTAGCGTAAGATAGCATCGATGCCTGCCGCATTAGTCATGTGTGCGGTTGGTGTGACGGTGCATCATCGCTGTTATGTCACTGTTACATTCGTTGGTTGTTTTAATAAAAGATGCATAAATAAAAGATGTATGAACGTTCTTTGGTTGTTTTAATAAAAGATGCATGAATAAAATATGCATGAACGTTCGTTGGTTGTTTTAATAACATATGCATGAATGTGAACGTGAACGTGAACAGTGTATGCATAGTGTTAATAATATTAAATAATAAAAGATGAACAGTGCATGTTAGTGTAGTTAAATGATGTTAATATTATTAAACAAGTGCATTCATTTATGTTAGTGTACGTGAATGAGTGGTGTTAATATTATTAAACAATAAAAGATGAAGTGCATGCATTTATGTTAGTGTACTTGAATGGTGTTAATATTATTAAACATGTGCATGCATTAATGTTAATGTAAGTGAGTGAATGGTGTTAATATTATTAAACAATAAAAGATGAAGTGCATGTATTTATGTTAGTGTACATGAAATAGTGTGTTAAACAATTAAAGATGAATACATGTGAACAGTGTAATTATTCATGTATAAACAGTGGAAAAAAAAGCATGTTAACGTGAATAAGGATGAAATATATGCGCGTTAACTTGTTTCTATCCCCGAATAATTAAATAATTAATGTTTTATAGATTTATCAAATTTGGAACAATATTATGTTAGATTTGTTAATCACTAAAGTGATCAAATCTTATCACTCTTTAAGCTAATTTAGTTCTAAATTGACTAGAACTTTTCAATCACTCACTCATAAAATTGATGATATAAATGATGTTTATCTATGAGTAGATTGAAATTCATTATTATAAGAAATTTATGAATTACCTAAAGGTTAATTTGTTGTTCTTATAATGAATGAATATGATTGTTTGGTAATGTAAATACACTATTAGTTTTACTTATTTATCCAAAGATAATAAATATTTCTAAGTAGTGTATTCATCACTAGCTAATAATGTTAAATATTATTAGCATCATAATGATTATTTTGTGCATTGATGTATCACCCAAAGGAGAATATTAATGTACATTAATTGTTAACATAATCTTTATCTGAATCTATATATAATATGTTAGTTTATGACTCAAAGCATTAATGTTAGGTGTGTATTTATTGCAATTTTTGTCCCTGTCTTTTCATTCACAAGCTTCGTCTGTACCAATATTTAAAGGGCTGAATTTTTCTGACTGGAGTGAACAAGTCCAATTTCATCTTGATGTATTAGATCTTGATTTGGCACTTTAAGTTAAGAAACCTGTTGCTATTACTAATACTAACAGTGATGAAGAAAATGCTAATTATAAAGCTTGGGTAAAATCAAACAGACTGAGCTTGATACTTATGCGAATGAGCATAGGAAACAACATCAAGTCAACTCTTTCGAAAACTGAAGGTGCTAAAGAATTTATGAGTTTTATGGAAGAACGCTCACAAACAACTGATAAATCTCTTGTTGGGATGCTAATGAGTACTTTGACCACCATGAAATTTGATGTTTCTCGTACTATGCATGAACATGTCATTGAAATGACAAATATTGCAGCAAGACTTAAGTCTCTGGGAATGGAAGTGAATGAGATTTCCTTGTACAGTTTATTTTGAACCCTTTACCATCTGAGCATGGTCCATTCCAAATGAGGTAAAACACTATGAAAGACAAATAGAATGTGCATGAATTGCACAGTATGTTGGCTCAGGAGGAAACAAGACTTAAAAATCAAGGAAATCATTTCATCCATTTTGTGAAATATCAAGGAGCTAGTAAAAAAGTACATTAGAAACATGGAAAGGGGAAAGGACCAATGAAGACCAATGAGTCCTTCGTTAAGATCTAGAAGAAGGCAAACAATAACAAATGTCATTTCTGTTGAAAACCTGGACATTTTCAGAAGGACTGTCCACGACGTAAGGCTTGGTTCGAAAAGAAAGGTAAGCTTAAGGCTTGTGTATGTTTTGAATCAAATTTAACTGAAGTTCTACGTAATACTTGGTGGATTTATTCTAGATGTACAACTCATGTTTCTAATACTATGCAGGGATTCCTTACGATCCAAACCATAAACCCAAATGAGAAGTTTGCCTTCATGGGGAATAGAGTAAGGATTCTAGTGAAAGCAGTTGGGACTTACAGTTTAATCCTGAATACTGGACATCATTTAGATTTATTTGAAACCCTTTATGTACCTAGTATTTCTAGGAATTTGATTTCTTTATCTAAACTTGATGTTACTGGATACTCTTTTAAGTTTGGTAATGGATGTTTCAGTTTATTTAAGCATACTAGTATGATTGGATCTGGTATACTTTATGATGGTTTATATAAATTGAATCTTGATAATTTATATGCTGAAACTCTTATGACCTTGCATCATAAAGTTGGAACTAAACGTAGTTTGTTAATGAATGTTCTGCTTATTTGTGGCATAAGTGTTTAGGACATATTTCCAAAGAAAGAATGGATAGATTAATAAAGAATGGAGTTCTTCCATATTTGGATTTTACTGATCTCAGTATTTGTGTGGATTGCATTAAGGGAATGCAAACAAAACACACAAAGAAAGGCGCCACGAGAAGCACTTAGCTTATTGAAATTGTACACATCGATATATGTGGACATTTTAATATTAATTCTTTCAGTAAAGAAAAATACTTTATCATCTTTATTGATGATTATTCACGTTACGCATATGTCTATTTACTGCATGAGAAATCTTAAGTAGTGAATGCCTTAGAAATTTATATAATTGAAGTTGAAAGGAAACTAGACAGAAAAGTGAAAACTGTTAGGTCTGATAGAGTTGGTGAGTATTACGAAAGATATGATGAAAGTGGACAACACCCTGGTCCATTTGCTAAATTCCTATAAAAGAATGGCATATATGCTAAATACACAATGCTAGGTATATCACAACAAAATGGTGTATCAGAAAAGTGTAATCGAACCTTAATGGATATGGTTAGAAGTATGTTAAGTAATGCATCTTTACCCTTATCATTATAGATGTAAGCCTTAAAAACTGCCATGTATTTGTTAAATAGGGTTCCTAGTAAGGTAGTTCTAAAGACACCTTTTATATTATAGACTGGTAGGAAACCTAGTTTAAGGCACCTGCATGTTTGGGGGGTTTCCAGGCAGAAATAAGGATTTATAATCCACAAGAAAAGAAACTAGATGCAAGAACAATCAGTGGATATTTCATTGGTTATCCAAAAAAATCTAAAAGGTATAGATTTTATTGTCCTAACCAGAGTGTAAAAATTGTTGAAATTGGAAATGCTAGGTTTATTGAGAATGGTGAAATTAGTAGGAGTAACGTTTCATAAAATGTGGAAATTAAGGAAGTTAGAATACAAGTCCCTTTGACTTATGTTCCTACTACTCAAATTGTTGCACCGCATAACAATTATAAAAAGCAACAAATACATGCTCTCGACATTCAACATGAACCTACAATAGAAGAACCACAAGAAATCGCATTAAGAAGATCCCAAAGAAAAAGGAGATTTGTTATTCCAAATGATTATGTGGTTTATCTACAAGATTTAGAAGATGACTTAGGAATTAATGATGATCCAGTTTCATTTTCACAAGCCATTAATAGTGCTAATGCTAATAAATGGTTAGATGCAATGAAAGATGAGCTAAAATCCATGGAACATAATGGTGTTTGGGACCTTGTAGAATTTCCTGAAGGATGCAAGAGAGTTGGATGTAAATGGGTCTTTAAGACAAAGCATGACTCTCATGGCAACCTTGAACATTACAAGGCTACACTTGTTGCTAAGGGTTTTACTCAAAAGGATGGCATTGGCTACAAGGAAACGTTCTCACCAATTTCCAAGAAAGATTCTCTCATAATTATCATGGCATTAGTAGCTCATTATGATTTAGAGCTACATCACATGGATGTGAAAACTACTTTTCTAAGTGGGAATTTAGAGGAAAATGTATATATGGATCAATCAATGGGTTTTTCAGTTGAAGGGAAAGAATATATGGTTTGTAAACTGAAAAAGTCAATATACAGACTTAAGCAGGCTTCCCGCCAATGGTATCTTAAGTTTAATGATATTGTTGTTTCCTTTGGTAAAGAAAACATTGTTGATCGGTGTATATAACTAAAGGTCAGTGGGAGTAAGTTTATCTTTTTGATTCTATATATTGATGACATCTTTCTCGCAACTAATAATCTTGGTCTATTAAGTGAGACTAAGTTGTTTCTCTCTAACAACTTTGAAATGAAAGATATAGAAAAGGCAAACTATGTAATCGGAATAGATCACAAGGACTATTAGGTTTGTCTCAGAAAACATATATTAATAAAGTTTTAGAGAGAATCAGAATGGATAAATGTTCAACGTCTCCAGTTCCAATTCAGAAAGGAGACAAATTTAGTCTCATGCAAAGTCCAAAGAATGATATGGAACAGAAACAGATGAAAGGAATTCCTTATGCATCTGTTATTGGGAGTTTGATGTATACTCAAATGTGTACAAGCCCGGACATAAGCTTTACAGTTGGTATGCTTGGTAGATACCAAAGTAACCCAAGTTTGGATCATTGGAAAGCGGCAAAGAAAGTCTTAAGCTATTTGCAAGGGACAAAAGATCTCATGCTTACTTATAGAAGGTTCGATCATCTTGAAGTAATTGGATATTTAGATTTATATTTTGCTGGTTGTGTGGATACTAGAAAATCTACATTTGGCTATGTATATCTTTTAGCTGGAGGAGCAATATCATGGAAGAGTGCGAAGCAGTCAATAATTATTGCATCCACCATGGAAGCTGAATTTGTGGCATGCTTTGAGGCCATAGTTAAGGTTAAATGGTTGCGAAACTTTATTTAAGGACTTGGAATAGTCAACAGCATTGCTAGGTTGTTGAAAATTTATTGTGATAATTCGCAACAGTTTTCTTTTCTAAAAACGACAAGTATTCCAAAGGTGCTAAACATATGGAATTGAAATATTTTGCTGTTAAAGAAGAGGTTTAGAAATGTAGAGTGCCAATTGAGCACATTAGCACTAATCTTATGATTGCTGAGCCTTTGATTAAAGGATTACCACTCAAAATATTTATGGAGCATATTGACAGTATGGGCATTATTGTTGAGTAGGCATTAATGCATATTACGATGACGTTTATATTTTAATGTAATTGACATTCTGAGCTCATTATTGAATTTGTTTCTAATTAATCCTGATTTTCCCATTTATGGATCATTTCATGAAGAAGACTAACTTTGTAGTACATGGAAGGGAATATGTTGTTTAAATTACATACAACCTCCATGACTCACGTTACTTCTAATTCTTGATAATGATGACTAAAGTATCCAATGGGCATTAAATTTAAATGACTTATGCATATGGTAATGTTACATGAGCCAAGTGGGAGAATGTTGGATTATTAGTGTCTCATGCAATAAATGTTTATAAAGCTTAATACCGACATGATGGGTGTGGTAGTTAAGAGGTGGTTTTCTCAAAAACCATTTATAAACATCATCTCTTTTGGTCCTATACTTGCCTATTAAGTTGCTTCTACCGATAACCATCAAATAAGTGTAATATACATAAGTGATAAAGAGAGGAGAAAGAATAGAAACACATAAGATAATCAACATCAATCAAATTTTATGGATCAAGGTATGATAATTTATATGTGAGAATTATATATGTTTAAGATCCTATATAATCGTATAATGAAGAGAAAGTATTTAACACAACATTGTTCTAATGTTCCAAATTGATCCCTATAAGTCTCAATTCATGACTTGTATGCATGCCTTTTAGCCTTAAGATGCTATTGGCATCTTTAAGAATTTTTTGTGAGTTAGCTAATAAGTAGCACTATTAATTCAAACATGGTTGTAGATGGAAAATTAAAGAGTTAAGTTTCAATTAACTAATAAATCCTCACTTATGTTTGAGATATTATCATAAGTTATAATCATTATCCGGATTTATTGGATGGTGTTATGACTAAAAATCTAGTTCTCTTGGCTTCTATTTTGAAAGGTTATGTAATTCATCTCCAACTATATTGCATAATCTCCGTAACTGATAACAAGTTTGAAATTAATTAAATCACCTTTATATGTACATCTAACTTAATTGCACCATGTAATTAACTCCATCTAAAAGGCAATTTTAAAGTTAAGTTTAGAAAAACTTAGGGAGTATTTCCAGAATGATGACAAGAAGTTGCATGTATGAAAGAGATTATGCACATTTTCCAATGATTGTTGACAAAGGATGCAGGTAGCATTGGAGATTATGCCATGGAGTTTATCCTTCATTAGTAACCTATTTTTGATAGCTAACCATAATATAAAGGAGGATTTTATGGATTTATTAGTAAACCAAATAAGCTTTGACCATATAACCTAAGGGCCTAGAGGTTTAAAGAGGACCATGAAAGATTTGTTTATGAATACTGTGGGAGAATAATGGTTCCCATTTAGTTGGTCCTAAATGGTTTTATATGGAGTGTAATAAAGTGCATCTCTCATTAGGCATGTAAGACTTTTAAATATGTTGCTCCACTGATCCCCACTTATGACCCTATTCACCTTAGAATCTAAAGGGATAAGTGTTCTTAAATTTTCTATTTGTGGATTCTATAGAGAGGGCTTAAAGGATGCCAGAGTTCATAACAAAACTAAGCCTTCTATCCATTCCTAATCTTGAACCTGATACCATCAGTAACTATGTCCCTATTCTAACCATTTGATTAAAGGACAAAGAATTAGACTCATTCATCCTAAGGGACTAGAGGCTTTAGCTTTTAATTATGTAAGTATTCAACCATTTCACCCAAATAGATTAGGCATCAATAAATAACCTCCATCTTTTATTTACTAGAAGCAATTTATTTAAGTTTCTAATAGAGGTAAAGCCTAAGCCTCCCTCTTCTTTGTTTAAGCTTAATTCTAACCATTTGACCTTTCTGGGCTTATTATCATCTACTAACCCTATCTGTAAGAAGTTCTTTGGGATCTCTCAATGTTTTTAATAAGCTTATAAGGCAACAAAAAGTGAGCACACCATTAAATATATACACTATTTATCACATAGTTTATTAGTTTTTCCAATGGTTGATTTTTATTCTGATTGCATTAAATAAAGGTTGATAATATTTATATCTTATCCTTTTATTCAAGATTGTAATTCCTAACAATTTAAAAGGTAATTCTTACATGCTGAAACCTAATATGATTTGATAGAAGTTTTGCCCTATAAATAGAAATCACAGAAGCATACATACAACTTTTCTAAATATTTATGGAAAGCTTATAAAGTGAACTGAATAGATTGAGCAATTCCATAAGTAATTTCATTGAAGTCTGAGCTACACCACTAAAAAATAAAAAGTCATCTACAAAAGCTAAATTTAAGAGGTTAAGCTTCTTACATATATAGTGGAATTGGAATCTCCTGGACAATTTGATTTTTGAAGTTGTAATTCTAATCAGCACATCCAAACAAACGGCAAACAAGCAAGGAGACCTTTTATTTGAAAGTTAGTATAGGGCCTCCATTAACCAATATAGTAAAGGAGGCTAAGCATATATCTCTTAATCTAAGTGATAAAGACCTCAGGATATCCAAAAGCGTTAAGGGCTTTTAATGTTACAACCCAACATATATCCTGGAAGTATTATAACATGTATAGGGTATATTAAGAGCTGAACATAATGAATTAAGTACAACTAAGTATAGTAAGAGATATAATGGTACTTAATGTAAAAAACAAGGGTAAATGGATAATTTGTTCGCTTCTGCATAGACATACGTACTTAGACGTGAAATATATATGGAAATTTTGGAAATATTTGCTTGGATTTATGAATGTGATGCGAGGGAAATTGATAAAAGAAGTATTCTATAAGTAAATAGGATGTCTTTGGTTAATTTGCATGTATTTTTATGTTGCTCTTGCATGGTAAGACCGAAGTTAGCTGATTTGGGATGTGTACCTCACTGAATGGATAGGTTCCACTAAATAGATTTCTATAATTTAGCCATATCTTGTCCTATAAACCTCCAAATTGAATAATTTTAATTGGAGATTAAACTAGAAACATAGGTCTAAAACTTTCATGAAGGAACTGAAATCTGATTATGCCTCTAGGAGTTTTGAATACTGGTTTTAAGTTGAGTCCTGGATACTGTCCTTGTTTTCGAATAGCCTATAATGTTTTGGGTATAACTCTCGGAATAATTAACCAAATTATATGAAATTTATTTCATTAGAAAATTAAGATATAGGGTAATGAATTTAATTGTTAAGATTGTAGGCTAATGTGGGAAGTAAAGGAAGAAGAAGAACCAATATGCAATTTTTCTAAAGTTAACACATAGACCAATTGGATTAAGGTATGTGTGACCAATAATAATAAAGTCCAATAATAATAAAGTATGTGTTTCCAATAGGAATTAAGCATATGTGTGAGTCTTGAAACTTCTGGAATGGACATATGGAGAGGGGAGATGCACGACATTTGGGGGTTCTAAGTTCAGATTTTCTCTTCCCCATTTCACCTTCTTCATCCCATCATTTTTCATATAAGAAATCAAGCCAATCTTAGGTGGAAATCAAGGTAAGAGTTAGGAATTTTCTCTTCACCTTTATCTCGTCTTATTTTGCTTATGAAGAAATGAAATTATAAGGTTAGAAGTGGGATTGAGAGGTATATTTTTGGTGTTTCTAGTTGGTGAGTCAAGCAAAGCCAAAGAAAAAGTAAAGGCAATAGAAGACCTACTTTATCAATTTTGAGGTTTGGGACTTCACTTAATTAATTTATGTATTTGTGTACATTTGAATGTGTAAAATGATTCATTTAGATGTCTAATGGTTGTTGGGATGATACTTTAGTGATATTTTGGTGTTATATTATAGAGAATTGGTTGAGTATGACAAGAGATTATCGTGTAGTGGAATTTTGTCTAGGGTTTATTGAACCAATCACTTTGTTTTGGTTATAAATTAGCCTATAAACCTCTACATTTGGTTATTTCAGAATATGAAAACTAAGACATATAACTAGAAATCTCTATAAGAGATGCTGACTTAATTCTGACTTTATGACGTTAGAAATTGAGATCTAAAATGGTGACCTAATGCTACCCCTGTTTTGGAATTGAGTGTGATATTTGGTCAATAGCTCATGTGTTAGGATTCCAAATGGCCTGATCTTTAGTGTTTTGGAAATTAGAGGCATATATGGACAAATGTCTAGAAGATCACGAAACCCAGTTCTGACTTTTTCTATACGAATATTAAGGAACAACTAGACTTTGTCTTGTGATTTGTTCCTGGACTGATAGTTTACCTATTTTTAGACCATTTTGGGGTTTAACTCAAATTGCAATGTTTTAAGTTTTTTTTCGTTTTTTATTTTTACCGAATCTTATCTGAACCTTTTTAATGTGTATTAAACTTTTCGAACACCTAGAAATAGGACTTACCACATGTGAATTGGGAGACTAAACATTGGAATATAAGATTAAGCATAATGCTTTCCAAAGAAAACTTACATGTACATAAATGATTTGTATGCATATTTATCTCTCGTATGTGTATAGTAGGATTATATAAGTGTGATTTTGACACCTTTCTAATGGTGATAAGTTATTAATTGCATGTATGAACACAGATACAAATTTTATGACTTGAAATGTATATCATATGACTTGTTAATATATGAATTGTGAAATTGGAAAATGGTTAAAGGAAATGTTACAGTGACTGCTCTATTGTCTTGGTGGTGGATAGATGGGCATGCCTATAAGGTTATAGTGCAACTGTTATAGTTTGACACCATAGGTGTCTACAGTTTGATACCTTCCGGTATCCACAATTTGATACCTTCAGGTATCCACAGCTCGATACCTTTGGGTATCCACAGTTTGATATGGCTTAACAGAGAAAGGAAACTTAACAGTCATAAATGAGAAATACAACATGACAACATGAATAATTGGTATTGATGAGTCTTTGTATTAGTTGTAATGATGTGCAATTATATTGATAATTTGTATCAATGAGCGTTGAATGTCAATATTTGGCTTATCAATGTGCATTTTCGGTATATGGATAATATGTTGAAGCATATTTGTATTATGTACTTTGCTTAAGTATGCCATCATTGTTTACATGAGCATCGAATATCAATGTTTAGCTCATGAATGTGAATTTATGGTATATGAGTTGTGATATTTCTGAATGTGTGTGCTTGGCAAATGACTGTTGTGAGTGGTCATCCAAACTAAGTGTTTTCCCCACTAAGCTTTCAATATTAACACAAATGTTAATTCTTGTAGATCCAAGTCATAGAAGTAAGGTACAGGGAACATCTGCAGGGACGAAGGCCAATAGATAGAAGAAAAAGTACTTATAGAATGTGTTTTTAGTTACAGATGATTGCACATGTAATGAAGAGAGGAAATTGTATGTTTTTTTTGGATTACCATATAAATGTAAAGATGTATTACCACTGTTAAATGATAATGTTAAGCATTGGGGGTTTTGTAATGGGTATATGTATAGCATTAAACCGAAATACATGTCGTGAATGTATGTACAGGAAATTGGTTGCCTTATATGTAGATGGTTGTAGGTTTCGTACAGGGGGTGTTACATTTTGTAGTATCAGAGCATGGTTTAGGCAGATCTTACCAATAAGAATTTAGTAATGTGCGATATAATTCCATTTTAGTGGTCTAATGTAGATGTCCCTGTTTTCTTATAAATAGTATAAATGAAGAGACCTTGTGAAGCTGATGAAAAGTTGGCTGATAGTGTGGTAGGGAGAGAGACCAAATAATTTCAGGGCGTCGTGAGCCTTCAAAGAGTGTGTGGTAGAATATTATCAGTAGATTGACTAACCTGTGGTATACATATGACTAGTCCATTGGGCCATAGTGTATATGCGAAGAAAGTGTATACAAATTGCCCTATTTTGGTTCATGGGAAACAATTTGTTGCTGATCTGATAGAGCTACCTTTCCAAGAATTTGACTTGATTTTGGGCATGGATTGGTTTTCCAAACACCAAGCTATAGTTGATTGTGGGTTGAAAACAGTTATGCTTAAAGATTCTAATGGTTTAGAAATAGCGGTGCATGGTATTATATCTAATCATTTGACTAATGTAATATCAACCATCCTAGCAAGATAACTGCTTAGAAAAGGTTGTTAAGCATATTTGGCTTTAGTAATTGATTCAAAAAGGGAGTAGATGAACTTACGAGACATACCAATAGTAATTGAGTTTCCTGACGTGTTCCCAGAAGAGTCACCGGGTTTGCCACCCAAAAGGGAGGTAGAATTATCTATTGAGGTTGTATTTGGTACTGCTCTTATTTCAAGGGCACTTTATAGAATGACTTCTATAGAGTTAAAAGAGTTGAAGATTCAATTTCTGGAGCTTTTGAACAACGGTTTATTTGACACAAGAGATACAGATATGAATTTCGAGGATGAAATTCTTTTTAAGGATGAGATAAATGTAACACCCCAACATATACCCTAGAATTATTATAACATGTATAGGGTATATTAAGAAGTGAACATAATTAATTAAGTACATCTAAGTCTAATAAGAGATATAATGGTACTTAATGTAAAAGACAAGAGTAAATGGATAATTTGTTCGCTTCGGCATGGACATATATACTTAGACGTGAAATATGTAAGGAAATTTTTGATATGTTTGCTTGGATTTCTGAATGTGACGTGAGGGGAATTGATAAAAGAAATATTCAATAAGAAAATGGTATGTTTTTGGTTAATTTGGATGTATTTTTATGTTGCTCTTGCAAAATAAGACCAAAGTTAGTTGATTTGGGATATACCTCGCTAAATAGATAGGTTCCACTAAATATATTTCTGTAATTTGACCACATCTTGGCATGTAGACCTCCAAATTGGATAATTTTAATTGGATATTAAATTAGAGAAATAGGTCTAAAACTTTCATTAAGGAATCGAAATATTATTTTGCCTCTAAAAGTTTTGAATTCTGATTTGAAGTTGAGTTTTGGATATTGTCCATGTTTTCAAACAGCCTATAGTGTTTGGGTATAACTCCGGAAATAATTAACCAAATTGTATAAAATTTATTACATTATAAAGTTAATACATAGGGGAATGAAATTAATTGTTAAGATTGTCGGCCAATATGGGAAATAAAGGAAGAAGAAGGACCAATATGAAATTTTTCTAAAGTTAACTCATGATCTGATTGGATTAGGCATGTTTGACCAATAACAATAAAGCATGTGTGTCCATAGGAACTATGCATATGTGTGAGTCTTGAAAGTTATGGAATGGGCATATGGAGAGGGGAGATGCATGACATTTTGGGGGTTCTAAGTTCAGATTTTTCTCCTATCCATTTCATCTTCTTCATCCCATCATTTTTCATTTAAGAAATCAAGCCAATCTTAGGTGGAAATCAAGGTAAAAGTTAGGGATTTTCTCTTCACCTTTATCTCTTCTTACTTTGCTTATGAAGAAATGAAATTATAAGGCTGTAAGTGGAATTGAGAGGTATAATTTTGGTATTCCTAGTGAGTCAAGCAAAGCCAAAGAGGTAGGGAAGGAAAGGCAATAGAAGACCCACTTTGTCAATTTTGAGGTTTGTGACTTCACTTAGTTAATTTATGTATTTATGTACATCTAAATGTGTAAAAGGATTCATTTAGAAGTGGAATGATTTCTTGGATAATACTTTGGTGCTATTTTGGTGTTATCTTATAGAGAATTGGTTGAATATGACCAGAGATTATCTTATAGTAGAATTTTGTCTAGGGTTTGTTGAACCAATCACACTGTTTTGGTCATAAATCAGCTTATAGACCTCTAAATTTGGTGATTTCAGTTGCATATGAAAACTAAGACATAGAACTAGAAACCTCTAGAGAGATTCTAACTTAATTCTGACTTTATGACATTAGAAATTGAGATCTAAAATGGTAAATTAATGTTATCCCTGTTTTGGAACAACGTGTGATATTTGGTCTATAGCTCATGTGTTAGGAGTCAAATGGTTGATCTTTGGTTTTTCTGGAAAGTAGAGACATAGATGGACAAATTTCTAGAAGAAAACGAAACCCAGTTCTGACTTTTCTATACAAATATTAAGGAATAACTAGACTCTATCATGTGATTTGTTCTTGGAGTGATAGTTTGCCTATTTTCATACCACTTTGGCGTTTAGCTCAAATTGCACTATTTTGAGTTTGTTGTTGTTTCCAATTTTTACTAAATTTTATCTGAAGCTTTTGAATGTATATGAAACTGTTCAAACACTTAGAAATAAATGAAATAGGACTTACCACATGTGAATTGGGAGACTAAATATTGGAATATAAGATTAAGCATAATTGTAACGTTCAATATCCCATGTTAAGGGCTAGGACCCTAGAATAGTGTAAATGAGAGTATACGGAGAAATTAGAAATGCATTTCATACATCATATGACATATTTAAATATGTGAATTGTGTTGATATACATGAAATAATTGTACATGTATTCATTGACATTTTCCAAGTATAATTGATTTATAAATGCGATAAAAATGCAAAGTGTGGATTAATTGTGTAAAAAATTTATGTGGAGAATATTATGATTATGCCAGAATTTTTGGCGAATTTTAGAAAAAATTTTAAAATTTGGGATATTTTGGACCAGGAAAAATAAACAAATGGGAGTGTGACATATGGCAGCCTCACATGCATGACAAATGGGTTACATGTGTAGGTGCCACGTGTGTTTTCAAACAAAAAAAACATTTTTCTGCAGCTCACTTGTTTTCGGTGTAGTTTTTTCTCTCCTTTGTTCTACACTACTAAACTCCCTCTTCTTGCTCATCCATCACCGAATCACTTACTTGTTTATGGTTGTGTATTGGGCAATTCATATACTACTTGTTTCTCTTTTTTTTGCTTCCACCGAAATCTAACTACTAGAGATTTCATTCAACCACCGAAACCTGTTCTTCAAATCTCACTGCTGGAATTTTTTTGAACTCAAGTAAGTTATGTTTTTAGATGTTACTATAAATGATTTTGATGATGTTTTGATGGTTATAAATGAATTCATGCATGAGGTGTGTAAGAAGGATAGCTTGGTGATGGTAAGAATATGTTAAATGAGGTTTAGGGAAAGTGAAGATGTACAGAAATTGTTAACAAGGATTGTGATAGTCTGAGTTTAATGAGAATTTATGAATTAGACAACTGCAAAAAAGTATGAAATAGATTCAATTTTGGATTGAAATGAATGATGAAAAAGTGCAGAAAATGGAAAACAAATGCAAAAAAGGACGAATAGCCATGTATAATTTCAGGTTTTGATGTTTGTGTTTGATGTTGCATTTGAGTTGGTTTTGAGTTAAGGGAAAAGACTTAAAATGACACATTTAAGATGAAATGAAGTTGTTGATGAATATTAAGAAATGCAGAAACATATATGCAGAGAAACCATGAATGATAATGTAAATAGGAATAGACTGTGTGTGAGAGTATAATTTAGAAAGAAATGGTGTTTAGAAATAATAGATTAAGTAATAGAAGAGAGAAAGAAGAAGAGAAGAGGTGCTGCAAAATCTAGAAAATAATGGAGTGCACGATTGTGCACCTGAAGGTTTTCTGAAATTGACCAGCTTTGATACTTTTGATCATACCTTTTTCATCCGACCTCTAAATGATATGGGATTTAAACCAAAAAACTCTTAACACATTTTTCTTTATCTCTATAAAAAATTATAGCCGTCTGAATTCATTCGGGAAAGATTTGATTGATGAATTTAGGATGAAAATTAGGAAGTGAGCTGGAATGTTATGAACTGGAATATTTTCATTGAACATGCTTCGGTATTTTGATTATATCTTGATCTGTAGATTTCCAAATGAGTTGATTCTTAATTTATATTAAACTAGAGACATATGTCTACAACTTTCTTGAAGAAGTATAATTTTAATTCTGTCTCTAAGAATTTCAAAATTCTGGCTTGAAATTGAGTCTTGGCTTAGGCTATAACACTACCCAAGACAGAAATCATATCATGTTGTTATTGAATAAACTGTCTCTATGTAGGCCAAATTAGACAAAGGTATCTTCATAAAATTTTTTTCTTGTTCTCTTAGCTTTCAACTGGTATACAGTTTGTAATTTTTGGATATTGGAATTGAGAGATATAAGTTGAGCAACTTGAATGCATGATCATGCCCTAGCCAAATGTCAAATGTACTCAGCCTACAGTATTTTGAGCATAACTCATAGAATAATGAATCAAATTGTATGATCGTGGAGTCATTATAAACTTAAGGCACATGGGAACAATTTTTTATAAGGAAGTGTTGTCTAAAAACTCCATCTTCTTTGTCATAATGATCATGCAAGGTTGACCCGAAAGTGGGTTTTGAGAAAAAACTGGAATAGTTAATGAGTGTATGAATTTTGACACATTTAGAGTACAAGTGATCTTTGCATCAGTTTATTACAGAATTATACAAGGGCATATGTCATTGAACATGCATGTTACGTGATACATTTATAAAAATGCATATTCAGTTATATGAACAATGTGGTAACATGAAATTGTCTTTGATTGTATATAGAAGAGCAAATAGAGCGACCGCTTCCAAATATTGCGGGAACTTCAAGGCAATAAGCAAAAAGGGAGCAATTGTGAGTAACCTAAGATGGTCTCACCTTCAATTGTTTTGTTTATTACTAAATTGAATTTGATATTGATGAATGTGTACTGAATTGTGTACTAAATTCTGGACATAAAATGTCCGAGGAGTTTTGATGCATGATTAAACATTGAAAGTGCTACTTATATGTGAATGAGATTGACTTCATGGTTCTCAACTTGAATGTTCATGCCATACCTAGTCCGATGATTGATTGAAATTGAGGATTGCATTTCATTCTAATACATGAAATATGAAGGTAGTTGTAACTGATGTCGCCAGTAAAAAAGAGCTTAAAACTCAGACATTCGTGATTAAAGCCTAAGGCTCAATGTGTACAAAGAGCCCTGTATCCTCAATGAATAAGGAACAGTATAAAAGAGCCTGATATCCATAACAGATACGGGATAGTGAAAAAGGTACATAGTCACAACAATGAAATAAATGAAATCGAGTCTCATAACATTGCATACATAAATGATCTACATAAATTGAATGATTGTAATGTTTTGAGAACTTTGTGTATGAAATATGTGATAAATTGTCAATGTGTACATTCTGCAAAATTGTACTGAAATGATGAAATGTTTGAATTTTGTTTTTTTTAAATATAACAAATGTGATCAGATATTATGTGTTATTACTTGACAACAATCAAGTTGATTGGAATTATATGATAACATGACTTATTGTGTGTTGTATAACAAGAGTGAACCATCGAGAATGGTTACTTTGCTGAGTTCGCAAAACTCACCAAAATTGCAACGTTGACAATTTCAAGTTTGAGAAAGCGATGACCTAGCTTCTAAGACTGCATAGAAGCGATTTTGTATAATTTGTGGAGATCAGATGTGGCTCAAAGGTCGGTCAGTTGGGACTAAAGGAATAGTTTGTTTTAATTTTTGTTTAAGTTTTCTCATGTATGTAGCATATTATGAAGATTGAGTTGTAAACACTTTAGGTTGGCATTGTAAAATATAGATGATGGTTAATTCTACAGTGCAAATTATAGTTTGAGAAATGAAATGAGGAAAATTTTGGTTTTCAAACAATGTGTTATTTATTGTTTTACTTACGATGCCATGTGATACAGTAAAGGTGAGAGGGTTAACACACCATTTCTATCGAGCATGTGCATGTGTATCCAAAGGGTGTACGTGTATGTGTCAGATGGGAGTGGGGTGTTACGATAATGCATTCCAAAGAAAACTTACATATACATAAATGGTTTATATGCATATTTATCACTCATATGTGTATAGTATGATTATACAAGTGTGATTTGACACCTTTCTAGTGGTTATAAGTTATGAATTGCATGTATGAACGCAGATACAGATTTTATGACTTGAAATGTATATCATATGACTTGTCAATATATGAATTGTTAAATTGGAAAATGGTTAAAGGAAATGTTACAGTGATTGCTCTATTGTCTTGGTGGTGGATAGATGGGCATGCCTATAGGGTTACAGTGCAACTGCTATAGTTTGACACCACTAGTGTCCACAGTTTGATAACTTCTAGTATCCACAGTTTGATACCTTCCGGCATCCACAATTTGATATCTTCAGATATCTACAGCATCTCTTATACACACCCACAGAAAATGTGCAGGCTTAACACAGAAATGAAACTTAACAGTCATAAATAAGAAATACAACATGACAACATGAATAATTGGTATTGATGAGCCTTTATATTGGTTGTAATGATGTACAATTATATTGATAACTTGTATCAATGAGCATTGAATGTCAATATTTGGCTTATAAATTTGCATTTTTGGTATATGGATAATATGTTGAAGCAGTATTATGTAATTTGCTTAAGTATGCAATCATTGTTTACATGAGCATCAAATATCAATATTTAGTTCATGAATGTGAATTTATGGTATATGAATTGTGATATTTCTGAATGTATGTTCTTGGTAAATGATTGCTGTGAGTGGTCATCCAAACTAAGTATTTTCCTAGCTAAGCTTTCAAGCTTAGTATAGGTGTTAATCCGTGTAGGTCCAAGTCATAAAAGTAAGGTACAAGGAACATCTGCAGGGACCAAGGCCAATAGATAGAAGAAAAAGTACTTTTGGAATGTATTTTTAGTTATAGATGATTGCACATGTAATGAAGAAAGGAAATTGTATGCTTTTTTTTATTACCATGTAAATGTAACAATGTATTATTACAGTTAAATGATAATGTTAAGTATTAGGGAGTTTTGTAATGTGTGTATATGTAGCATTGAACCGAAATGCATGTCGTGAATGTATGTACAGGAAATTGGTTGCCTTATGTGTGGACAATTGTAGGTTCCATATAGGGGATGTTACATCTACTATGAAAGACCACCTGACTATATCAAAAAAAATTTTAAAGTCCGCTTTCGTTGCACAACTTTTTAATGCTTTCTTATATTTATAGCACTTGAAAATTTACTAGGCTAGAAGCAAATTATCCCTTATGTTTCTCCCACTTATGAAGGCTTGTTGACTTTTATCTGTGAGGAAATCCAGAACAATTTTGAGCTTATTGGCTAACAGTTTGAAGATGATCTTATAAGCAACATTACAACATGATATAAGACTAAAATTACCTAAAGAATTCAGGTTTGACTTCTTAGGAATAAGAGTCATGTATGTTATGTTCAACTACTTAAACATGATTCCTATAGAAAAGAATTGTAAAAGTGCTTTAAGTGCAAAGTTTTTTCAAATAACAGGGTGTTAAAGTCATCTAAGCCAAGGACCCTTCAGGTAAGGATACCAATTTCGGCCTAGCCCGTCCGGCTCGACCCATTTTTGGCCCAGGTTGGCCAGTCACGAACAGGCCACAGGTTGACCATGGTCCGCCTCGACCAGGTCACAAGTCGACCATGGTCAGCCCACGCAAGCCACAAGCAGGCTCGGTCGGCCCTTGGCCTGCCCATGTTTTTCGAAAAGACGTCATTTTGTTCAAAATGAAGTCGTTTTAATTTTATTCCTTTAAAAATAAGTGGGCGGGCCAACCTACCCCACCTCGCCCATGACCCAGCGAACTATAGCTCGAGCCAAGGACTGGCCCATCCTGGCCGGCATAGGCCACCATGAGAGAGGGCAGCCCGGGCCCCGCCCAACCCATTGACATGTCTACTCTTAGCACAAGTGAGAATAGAGCATGCTTTACATTTAGTTCATAAAAAGGATAGATAAGGGAAGCTTGTTGAAAGGAGCTAATGACTTGGGGAATGAATTCCTTTATAACTTGCAGATTTGATAGGCAACTTTGATCAAACCCCAACAAATTCTTGAAATAATTGAACATTAAGCCCTTTATCACAAAATACTTATTGTTATATTCCTGTTATTATAGTATATGATCGCATTGTAGTAGAATCTAAAGTTTTTTCCCCTACTTTAGCTATTTAACTTTGGATCTCTACCTTAGTAGAAAGTGATGATTATTCAGAGCCTCAAAGTAAGCTTCAAGCACTATTCTTTCCTTGTTTTGGCCATAACATCATTAGGAGTTAAATTAACTAGAGTCTAATTGCATATCATCTCATTATTTGAAAATTGCTAATTTGATGTTTTTAATTTTTCAAGAATGACTACTTGAGCTCATATCTCATTTATTAGAGCTTCCACTTTAATTTGAAAGTTTCATGTTCCTCCGTTATATTTTGCCAACCCTTTAAACAACCTCTTGAGAGGAGTGCTTCTAGTCCTCAAAGTCACCTTTATATGAGTATGATCTAAACAAAGAGGTTTGTTAAAGAACCTAAAACTTGATTTAAATTTAAATAGCCATGCAGTATTGACAAGGGCTCAACACAATTTCTTTCGAATTAACCAACTATCTGTTTGCTTATTTGACTAAATGAAGAAGGTCCACCAACGTTTAAATCTGTAAGATGAGCAATTGATAGGCAATTCTTAGATCCTCATTCTTGTAATTGTCACTTAGCCTCTCTCCTTATGCTTCATGAGAGAATAGTATGTAGTTTAGATCTCCTACTACTAGCCAAGGTTAATTTGTAAAATTCCCTATCATAACTAAATCATGCTATAACTGCTTCCTTTAAAATTGTAAATTCGAGGCAGACACAAAATTAATTGCAAAGGCATTGTCTGACAAATTCACTTCTAAGTGGATATACTAATTTGATGTTGATATCGTGTTTCACCCTCATCCTACTAGGGTCATCCCCTATTAGGATTCTACCGTTGAAATGGCATTGGTGATTTGTGATCATTTCCTCCTTTCCAAAAATTACTCTGCATGAAGGCAAGCTTAATGGCTTAACTTTAATTTCTAAAAGCCCTAAAATTTGAAATTTATCCAAATTAAGATAATCCTTTATTATATGTTTTTTCTTAAGGAAGTTCATACCTTTATCGTTCTAGGTTACTATCGTGTGGGCTTTTTTCTTTTTTTATATAGTAGATTTCCTCTTTAAACTATTATCTGTGCTTCACATTATATCCCAGTCATCCTACTAATTAACTCATCCTTAGGAAGTTCAACTTGAGTTTCTACTTGGAGATCACCACTAAAGTTGGCCTGACTATTCACACTGAGTCTGGTAGAAGAGCTACTACTATGATGTTCCTCCATTATTCAAATTTGTGTCTTGGAGTTGGCAATTGAAGGAACTATGTCGTTCTTATTGGATTTTGGTTCGTTAACCTTAACACCTTCTGAAGAAGCAGCTTGAGCATTTAGGATCTCTTCCAAAAAATCATATTTATACCTCCTTCCAGTATCTTTTCAAACCTTTTTTTTTTTTGTATTAGATGGTTTCCATTGATAGCTAAGTTGAATGGTATCTTCTAGTAATTTCCTTAACTAATCAAGCCTTATTATTAGCAATACTTCAGGTAAATCTTCATCAAAGGTTAACTCCACATAAATACTCGCACAACCCACCCATCTTGGTGTTGCTGTTTGTTCATTGAAATAGAGGTAGCGTCCTATTGCACTAACTAGATGGCTTAGTCCAACTGTAATCTAGTATACCAGGGGAAGATTGTGGAATTTGATCCATAACAAAATGTGTCTTTGCTTAATCGCTTCAAAACTTAGTCCTAGCCTTTATTTCACTAGCAACAGAGGTTTCCTTATAATGTGATAAGGGCCCCGTTCTAGTACCTTTCGCATATTCTGGGCATCTGAAAATCAGAATAAAAAAAGTTCATTATTGTTAAGCAATAAGTTTTCTTAACCAAACTTAGATGAATTCCTCATAACCCAAGAGTGTATGACTAGAAAGGCGACTCATTTATCAACAAAGTACCCTATAAGCATAATCGACCAGTTGGTTACACCTCGTTGTGGTACCTCCTTTGGTGGAGTAACCTGCTGCAGCCTTGATGAACGAAGCTGAATCAGCAAAAGGTGAGAAAAAAGTTAGCTTGTAAAAATTTGACATAGTATCACTCACTACCTGAGACCATATACGCTTAGCCGGATTTATTGCCATGGTAGTAACAAGCTCTGCAACATTCAGCTTCTACGCCTTCTGGGCAAGTCTAGTGGTAGCGGTGAGCATTTGCAAGATCTAGAATAGTGGAAGCAGGATTAAGGCCATCCTTGGAGGTTTATTAATATTCAACCAACATTTTAATTCCCATTTGATCAGCAATTTTAATGGCTAAAACGTCACTTCATCCAAGACAAGATTACTAAGAAACAAAACAAAATAGATGCTCCACTGTGAGTTAATATGACACATCTTTTCAGAGACAATTTGTATTAAACCGATGTACATTTATAGCGGGGAATGTTGAGAAGAAGAAAAAAACATTATCAATGTGTCAAGGGGTAGGACACACGACTCCATCAATGGACACAGTCAAAGACAGTGATAATTGTGCATAATGCAATAATTAGGCCTACCGAAAAGGGGTTAAGCACCACAAGATCCGCAAGCTATATATATGCTTCTACTATTGATCACTACGGATGACGTGGAGTGCTATCATCTTTTTTTAGTGCCCTACCTCTTTCTATTACTGAAAGTAGATAATGAAATGATCCAGCCATGAAACAACTGCCTCGTTACAAATCGAATTTAACCCTAAAGTTAATTTTACTTAGTGCGGAGAATAAATTTCACCACATTGATTAAAAAAAATCAACGTAATGCTTTATAAGTCTAAGTAAACTTGGATCTTGGAGGCTTCGATACAAAATATTTTATTCCAAGCAGCGAGTTTAGTTGAATGATTATTTTTTCCTTACTTGGGAAGAAGAGTGGCTTTCTTTTGTAGCCTGTTGTTGGCTACCTGTAGTACTTACTTTGTGTTAGTAATTAAGCTAGACTGCAACTGGAAAGACCGATTTTGAGAAACAAAAAGTGTTTGTCGTTTATCTCATCACAGTCGTGGAGAGTTTACTTTTCTTTAATCTATTTTTTTCTAATTTTGATAATTTTATGAATATGTAGTGTACTGTACTTCAAATTTAATCAGCGTTGCTACTCGGAGGTTTATCATATCCAGGAAAAAAGCAGATTAAGTTAATGGACTCGCGTTTCGGCCTAACCAGAGGTTTCCAGCTATGGATTTAACATTTCAAAGACCAAATAACCAATTAGGCCGAAATGAATGGTTAAGTTCCTCTATCTGATCTGGTCCATAATTCATTTAAGTTCCTCTATCTGATCTGGTCCATAATTATTTAAACATCGAATAAGTCCAAGTCTTTGACACAACCAAGGGATTGAGACACGTGACTTCTATGCTTGAGAAGGCCTCATGTGGGCTGGAGCTCTTTCGGCCACTTTGAGGTACTGCTTTGCATAAAAGCAATTTTTCCCAACGTTTTAAAAACGATAATAAGAGAAAAATCAAAGTTTTGGAAAAATGACAACTTATAATTGAAATGATTAGAAATGTAGTATATATATTACTTGGCTATGCTTAATAATAAGTAAAAACAATTTTGGCTCACGCCCATGATTCAATTTGCCTAATTGAATCACCAAAATTATTGAAGGATGCTCTTTGGATTCATATTCAACACTTGAATGAGGATTGTTTCAATCAATGGTGATTGAATTTTACATTGAAATCAAAAGGTTTTGTTTAAATAAAATTGTGTTTTATTATGAAATACAAGATAAGTAATTGATCTTTTAATATCTATGTCAATTTTGTAACAACTAAAGCACGTTTCCAGGAATCAGAAAAAGAAATTCTTATAATAATTTTCCAGTTTTATTTACATGCGTATGCAGTTCTGCTGGATGCCACTATGTTATGACGCCACAGAAAAGAAGAAACAGATCATATACATGCGGTTAGCATGTATGCTAGTTGATTAGGTTACCAGACACTTGAATATAATTATGCAGACAAATCATTTGTCAGACTTTTCTTCCTTTACAACCTCATATGCCCTTAATTTCCTTATTTGAACCGCTCAAGCTTGCCTGAAAAATCTTCCTCTATCGCTCCACTAATGCCACGGGACTGAGTGTTATTATAGCCAACTGAGTGGCCCCGATGCCTGGCAGTAGTTGACATATTCATCATTTCCCAATTCACTCCGTTGTTCTCAGCGGTGGCCGGAGGTGGTGGAAAGGCCGGGACGTTCTTCTGATCTGAGGTCTTTGCATTAGACCACTTTCGTATATCTGATACTGAGCTCTGTAACCAGAAGACATGCCAGGTTTGTGGTTCCATGAACTATAGTTGTACAGGGGTCTCGTGGAAGGAGTTAGCAGCATGGGGATTAGATTTATAGCATGAGGTGAGTTAGAAGTTACAACCAGAGTTCATGCTTCGCAATAGCTGTTGAAAGATGAGCAAAACGTAGAAGCTGTGAATTGTGATTTCTGAGTGGCATATTTAGCTTGATTTAAATGAAAACGAAACCCTAGTTAGGCAGCTGAACTGCTGGGAATATATGTTTGCGACTACGCATTGGAAACCTTTATATTCCAAACAGAAGGGAAGGCTATTGTTGTAGTAATGTAATAATCTGTGGCTTAATCTGAGACGCGGCTTGAAGCATAATTTTTAGCATGAATGAAGCGTTCTTGGAAGGTCAAAAGTTATAACAGTTGCTTTGAAGGGAAGGTGGAAGTACCAAGTCTACTCATTTAAAGAGAACACTATAATTATTTTACTTACAACTTGTTTATTTGAAAGATAGATACGACTGTTAGGAGCTTGCGTGACGAGAAAGCGAATACCTAACTAAATTGTTTTGTGGCCTATCATTTTAGTCCGGATGTTATATCTAATCTTATTCTGTCTTATTCTATTTAAAATATAAACAATGTCATTATCCTTTAAAATTTAAACTCTCACTTTCTTTAACTCACACACGTTTCTGTATTAAGCCATAAGCTAAGCCACAACGAGAATTCATTTCTCCTATTTTAAATTCACACCCGTGAAATTAAAGGAAGATTTTTTTATTTGTTAAAATTTTAATTTATCTTATATAAATTAAAATTCAAATGAGTTATTTATTTATTTATTTATTTATTTATTTATTATTATTATTATTATCATCAAATTCCTTATCATTATTAATTTTATTATTATTATTAAATTCCTTATTATTATTATTAAATTCCTTATTATTATTAAATTTATTAATTAATTTTATTTCTATTATTATTAAATTCCTTATTATTATTAATTTTCTTCTTCTTATTATTAATTTTATTATTCCTATTAATTTCATTATTCTTATTGTTATTAATTATTATTAATAATCATTTTGTACTTGAGTATATATACTTATTATTTTTATTTTTATTATTTTTATTAATTACATTTATTATTATTATTATTATTAAATTCCTTATTATTAGTAATTTTATTATTTTTACTATTATTAATTATTATTATTAATTTTCTTGTTACGGGGAAATTTTATTTTTATTATTATTTTTATTATTATTATTATTATTATTATTATTATTTATCAATTATTTATTTTTAAATTCCTTATTGTTTTTAACAAAATAAAGTTGGGGAAATTTTAATAAAATAAAATATATAACTAAAATAAAATTAAGATAAAATAAAAAGAATTCATGGTGGGAATTTAATAAATACACAAAACAAATAAAATAAAATGACATAAATTATTTATTATTATTATTATTTCTTTAATTATTCTTATAAATTTAATTTTTTATTATGATTATTATAAATTTTCTACTTACTATTATTCTTATTATTAAATAATTTTGTAATTTATTCATTATATTTAATATTATTATTAAATTCCTTATTATTATTAATTTTGTTCTTAATAATAATAAGGATTAAACAAACAAATAAAAATTAAAGGAGTTTTATACTAAAGAAAAATAAATAATTAAATACATAAATGAATAAATATATGAATAAATAATTATATAAATAATTATATAAATAAATAAAATTTATAGAAGAAGCAAAAACAATTACCCAACAATATAAATAAAATAACATAGAAAAAATAGACATGAAAACAAATTGAATTAGGCGTTAAAAGAAGAATTAGCAATTGAATTAACGAATTATAAATAAAATGTAAAAGACCAAAAGTCGCACGCATGAGAAAAATTTCTCACGCCTATGACAGATGCTGGGAGTCGCGATCGTGTTTATACAAGATCGCAACTTTCTTGTTAAAACACACGATCGCGACAAATGGTGAACAGTAGCGAAATTTCATGGCTCTCTTTGTTTAAAACGGTTATCAGATTCTCACGGACATGAGAATTAAAAGTCACGCCCCTGAATTTTGCTTCTTTTGCTGCTTCTTTTTATTTTTGTTATTCATGTGTTGTTTTCTTTAACGCCCAATGCAAGTTATTTTCATGTCTAATTTATTTTATACTATATTTATTTATTTTTCTGCTTAATGGTTTTACTTCCACCAAGAATTTTAATCCTTTTATTTTTGATATAAATATATGTATATAATTAATTTTATTTTTAAAAGTCCCCTAATTTTTGGCGTCTTGTCGCCACGAAATAAGGAACCGAGACTCAGGCCAACACACCAACTTCCAGTAAATGTTAAGTTTGTTTACATCAGTAACCAACAATCAGTTTTAACCTAAATTATTATCAGAATCATCTTTTACAAATACAGAACTTTTCATCATGAAGACAAGTACCACATTTGTCAATGGAAATACCAACTCCTAAAGTGTTAACTTCTTCCAAATTTGCAAAACCAAATGTTTGTTGTGCCTGTAAATCAATATGCATGTTAAATAATTAATACAATAAAAAACATGTAATGCAATTATTAAAAAAATTGAAATTAAGATAAAAACTTTCTTCAAATTATCATAAGTAAATTATTCATACGCATTGAAGGTGGGATAACAGCACTAATTTTTTGTTGACTTGTTTCAGCATCAATGACCTAACATGATAAATGATTCAAAGATTAATAACACATTACAAACATAAAATATTACAAACAATATAAACAAATAGTTTAACAAAGAATACCAAAGGATTTGTTGCATAATGATGATGAGTGTATAACATAGTTGACTTATGAATATGAACACCTATTAGCTGCATTTCGTAATTTTCATAACCAATTGGTTGATAAATAAAAATTTAAATTCAGTAAATTATTATGCCCAAAATACAATATTACAAATAGAACATGATATTGTTGTATACGGTCTTGAAGATTGCAAACCATACTTGTCAAATCCTTGCAAATAGAAATTGTCTACATTTGGTATATTTCATTAGCAATAAAAGGAAATTTTGTTGAAAACAAATAGTACAACACATGTAGACATTATGAATTACCCAATGCTAACCTAATGTTGATGTAATATGGGAGTTTGTATGCTAGAAATAATCTCAGTTTGTTGGGAATTATCTTCAGATTCCTGAGTAGAGTAGTTTAGGCAAAAATTATTTAAAATTATCAGTATAAAAATTATATACATCCTTTGAAAATAATATCACCAAAAGTTTAACTTGAGTATTGGAAAAGGGGATCACTGGTGAATCTGCCATATTTGTTGAAGTCTTGCATTTCTTCACATTCGTTCTCTTCTTTGAACTTTTCTCTAGTCCACCCCTCAATCTCTTACTTGATGTAGGCTTTGCTTCATTTTTACACCTCTTATGTGATTCATTTCAACAAAATTAATGTCAAGTTCATTCAGCACATTCATTTTAGTATTTGAGCGTTGGCTCAACTCTTGATGTTGTGATATTTGGTTCTCTTGATCAACTATTTCTTCACCTTCCAATTTCTCATCAACCATGTTCAACATATTCAAAAGATGATCTTTCACAATTTTATAGGTATCTCTCCTCTCTGCTGCTCTTGTAACCAATCGCATGCTTAATGTACACAATTCTTTATACCTTATAGTTGACAGCAGTTTAGGATCCATCATTCACAGTTGACTCCTTACTATCAATCGTCCAGGATTTTGCTTTCCTTGTCCATCTTTTCAAAATATACTTGCTTGGAATTGTCCAAATATTTTTCAAGTTATAAACCTTCAATACATAAGAGCATAAAATGCCAGCAAACTCAAACTTCCCACAACTACAATGAACTTCAACATTACATGAATCATAACTGACCAATTTAAAGTAGCTCTTCCCATCAGGACTGATCTCATATTTCTCAACTGTACCATCTTCACCGCAAAGACGAAAACTAGAATCATGAGAATGATTCCATTGATCTTGAAAACATTTAAAAACCTCTGGCGTGTAAACAATAGCTGCATGCTTTAAAATTTTAACTGGTGCTGACAATGTTGGACTGCTTACATTACTTCTAAAATCAGGTTTTAACTCCTCAAATCGACGATCATCAATAAGCCTCTGGAAGTAATTAAAAAATTGTAAAAAGTTATGTTGATAACTGACGTACCTTTTTACAATACTGTTCATGCTCTCACTTCGTTGAGTGGTCATCATGTCTGCACAAAATATTTTGCATCCATAAACCAAAGCCCATTTTTCCTTAATATGATACATACGTTTCAACCATTCATTATCTTCAAGTTCATATTTTTCTAACATCTTAGTCCCTGCAATGCAAAAATCTTCTTCTTCTTCATAGTTATATATGCATGAGCTGAAATCCCTTGAAAATTCTTTAAACTTAGAAAATACACCACTCAAATGGATGGCAGCATTTTGATAAATGTGCCAAATACACAGTCGATGATGAGTATTTGGCCATCTTAAAGCTAATGCCTTTGCGATCGCCGTATCCTGATCAGTAAGAATAGTTGTAGGCTTTTTCTCAGACATGGCTCTATTAAATGTGTCGAACAACCACTCAAATGTAAGAGCAGTCTCATCATGGAGGAGTGCAACACCAAAAACTGTTGTTTGCTTATGATGGTTGACACCAACAAACAAAGCAAGCGAACAACCCTCACCATTCTTCTTGTAAGTAGTATCGAAGCATACAACATCACCAAAGTCTAAGTACTCATTCCTCATCTTTGCATCAGACCAAAATGTGTTAGTGATCAAATCATCTTCGTCCACTTGAATGGCATAAAAGAAATTTGGATCTTCCACCTGCATCTTATACAAATATTATAACACGCCACCTGTATCTCCTTTTTTCATGTCTCTTGTTCTTTTAGATCTTAAATAATTCTTGTAATCCTCCGGAATAAAGCCAACATTATTTCTCCCACCTGCTTGTCTCACCATAAGATCATGGGATGCTTTTTATCGAATTCCCACATCATTAGCCACTTCAATTTGCATTGCCACAACTAAAGATATCTTTTCTGTGACTTCTATGCAAATGTGTTTTGTTTAGGGATGAAAGGTAGTGATTGTGCTCCTCCACAAATTGAATGACTTGAAATTTTCCAGTTTACACACTTTTAACTTTCATCCTTGCCTCACAACCAAATCTTGTTTCTAACCGTGGAGCTCTTACATACAAATCTCTTTTATCTGGCATCCGTTTACCCTCAGCACTACAACAAAAAAGCCTACAAATCAATTTACCACATTTATCTTTGTGACTTTTGTTTCTTCTAATTCCAAAGCCCACATGCTTCACATAAGTTAAATAAAATTGATAAACTTCTTCTTCTGTCGTGAACTACATGCCAATTTTTGGTACTAACTCTCTTCCAACTAAATCTCTTGAATTCATATTACTACTCTTGTTCCCAAAGCCAATATCATTGTTACGCTATTCATTATCAATTTCATAATCTAAACGACGGCATGGAGTCAATGTACCATCCATTTTCACACCTGTCAAATTAACAAATGAGGAGCATTATTTTCAGATAAAATTATTAGCACAACCAAAAACAACTATTAACAAAATCCTAGAGTATGTTTTATTTTTTTCCATCCATATGTTATTTCCTTCCTGTAACAGAAAAAAGCTATCAAAGATTTGATGGTAAGTTGTTTCCATTTTACAAATAATATGTTTTCGAAGTTCTTAAATACAACTTAACGTTAACCTACCTAACCGTTACACATTAATTATCACTGATGTGTATGTAAAACCAGAAACTATAAACACTCCTATAAAAGTTAGATACGAAAAAATTTGAAACATCTTCAATACTTACTTAAAACATAAATAACAACCAGCTCAACCTTTACACATTAATTATCACTAACGTATATGTAAAACCAAATTTTATAAACAGAAACATAACCGTTATATAACAATGAATACAAAAACGTTAAACAAGAACATGCAACTTATATAACAATGAATTCTAAATATCTTCAACAATTACTGTAATGAAAACATAAATAACAAATTATCTTTAGTTGGCAGCTAGTAAATAAACAAAGTCAAAAGACACTCATTCCTCAATAACTAGTTAACATAGACAAATGGTAAAAAATTTAAGACAGATAGGGAGTTAGAGACTAACAAATTAGATGTAGAAAGGCAGATTTTTGAAAGACGGTCGTAAGTTAATTTGGTTGAAGAAATTAAAGTTTGTGAAAATGGGATAAACAAATAAGTTCAATGGTGGGAAATGTTACTAATAATTTGCTTTGGAAATCACAAACATTTCCATCATCATCATTATCGTAAATTTATTTCTAATGAATTTATTAATATTGCATTTTTGTAATTTGTTCATTATGCAGAAGAAGAAGAGAGGTTGATGGTTTCTGAAGATACGAAGAAGAGAGGTTAATGTCTTATTCATCATAGTTCATTAATTTCTGAAGAAGAGGTGAGAGGATAGAGTAGAGATTATGTAGAAGAGTAGCTGCATCTCACTGAATTATAACTCTCAACTGAGTGACATCTCATGTCATGATCGTCTCATAAATAAAAAGAAAAATAATTAAATATAGTATAAACTAAATTAAACATGAAAATAACTTGCATTGGGCGTTAAACAAAAAAAACAGCATATGAATGACAAAAATAAAAAGAAGCAGCAGAAAAAACAAAAGTCACGGGCGAGAATTTTGCTTCACACACCGGTGAGAATTTGATAACCGTTTTAAACAAAGAAGAACCATAAAATTTCGCCACTGTTCACTTATGCACGATGGCGACTTTTGTTTTTTAACAGGAAAGCGGCTCCTAGCATCTGTCACAGGCGTGAGAAATTTTTCTTACGCCCATGACTTTTGGTCTTCCACATTTTGTTTTTAATTCTTTAATTCAATTGCTAATTCTTCTTTTAACGCCCAATTCAATTTATTTTCATGTCTATTTTTTATGTTATTTTATTTAAATTGTTGGGTAATTGTTTTTACTCCTTCTATGAATTTTATTTATTTATATAATTATTTAGTAAATTATTTA
>JAOQMS010000005.1:41766413-41778229 GCA_027563885.1 Erythroxylum longipes | reverse complement strand
AAGTCAATCACAAGTTCTTCAATAATAACCTCCTTCGATGCTGGAGGTGCTTTATTAACATTCTGATTTAAATCAGATGATGATGACTGAACAAGCGGTCTTAATTTTTTAAAGTATTTTTCTATAACTGCAAAATAAAAAAATAGTTAGAACCAATATTTACTAATTCCATAAAAGAGGTAGCAACTATCAGATATACTAAAAAATAATTGGATCTCCTTTTCTTTCATTAGAATAGAAACTCATTCATTAGCTTATAAATAGGTTTAAAAAAATACATAATTCATCCCGTCCCCTATGGCCCCATCACAAGAACTTTCTCTAAAATACACATAAAGAAGATAACACAAGTTTGTTAGAAGGCTTTATAAATAAATTTTTTAGTTTCTAAAAGATGCGTTGACATTCATCATTTCATTCAAACCTCTTAAATTACCTTAAAATCTTAAAAAAGCTGCAGAGATAAATACAGCCTTGCCTTCTCATGTCCACTTGCCACTGATAGTTTGATAAATAAAGGTGCAGAGAGGATGGACTGCAGAGAGGATAACTGTTCCACTTGTGTGACGTGCCCACTGTCGTTTCCCAAAGGCTGCAGAAGTTATATATATATATTAAAAAACAAAAAACATTTAATTTTTCTTTTAAATCTTGGGGTCCAAATAACTCAGTCACTATCCCCTAGCCATTTGTCCACATGTCATACATTAATAGGTCCATTTGTCAATCCATAATTAGTCCATTTGTCACACTTCTATTGGTCTTTTTTATTTATTTTTGTCCAAGATACCCCAAATTTTTGGAAATTTCCTAAAATTCACCAAAAATTTCAAAATAATAATAATAAGCTCCAAATAAATTTTAACATAAATAATTCACAATTCACCTTTTAATAACACAATTGTACCCGAAAAATGTCAATGAATGCATGTATAATCATATGAATGGGCAAAAATGTACATGACACATTTAACTTATGCATGACATGTATTTTCTTAATTTATCATAATTTACTATTCTAGCCTTAACATGAGTAACGGGATGTTACATGTATAGAAGTCACAGAACGATATCTTCAGTTGCGGCAATGCATATTGAAATGGCTAATGATGTAGGAATTCGACAGAAAGCATCCCATGATCTTATGGTGAGACAAGCAAGTGGGAGAAATAATGTTGGCTTTATTCCGGAGGATTATAAGAATTGTTTAAGATTTAAAAGAACAAGAGACATGAAAAGCGGAGATACAGGTGGGGTGTTAGAATATTTGTATAAGATGCAGGTGGAAAATCCAATTTTCTTTTATGCCATTCAAGTGGACGAAGATGATTTGATCACTAACATATTTTGATCTGACGCAAAGATGAGGAATGACTACTTAGACTTTGGTGATGTTGTATGCTTCGATACTACTTACAAGAAGAATGGTGAGGTTCGTCTACTTGCTTTGTTTGTCAGTGTCAACCATCATAAGCAAACAACAATTTTTGGAGTTGCACTCCTCTATGATGAGACTGCTCTTACATTTGAGTGGTTGTTTAAAACATTTGATAGAGCCATGTCTGAGAAAAAGCCTACAACTATTCTTACTAATCAGGATGCGACGATCGCAAAGGCATTAGGTTCAAGATGGCCAAATACTCATCATTGACTGTGCATTTGGCACGTTCATCAAAATGCTTCCATCCATTTGAGTGGTGTATTTTCTAAGTTTAAAGAATTTTCAAGGGATTTCAGCTCATGCATATATGACTATGAAAAAGAAGAAGATTTTTACATTGCATGGAATAAGATGTTGGAAAAATATGAACTTGAAGATAATGAATGGTTGAAACGTATGTATCATATTAAGAAAAAATGGGCTTTGGTTTATAGATGCAAAATATTTTGTGCAGACATAATGACCACTCAATGAAGTGAGAGGATGAATAGTATTGTAAAAAGGTACATCAATTATCAGCATAACTTTTTATAATTTTTTAATCACTTCTAGAAGCTTATTGATGATCTTCGATTTGAGGAGTTAAAAGCTAATTTTAGAAATAATGTAATCAATCCAACATTGTTAGCTCCAGTTAAAATTTTAAAGCATACAGCTACTGTCTACACGCCAGAAGTTTTTAAATGTTTTCAAGATCAATGGAATCATTCTCATGATTCTAGTTTTCGTCTTTGCGGTCAAGATGGTATGGTTGAGAAATATGATATTAGTCCTGCTGGGAAGGATACTCTAAATTGGTCAGCTATGATTCAAGTAATGATGAAGTTCATTGTAGTTGTGGGAAGTTTGAGTTTGCTGGCATTTTATGCTCTCATGTGTTGAAGGTTTATAACTTGAAAAATATTTGGACAATCCCAAGCAAGTATATTTTAAAAATATGTACAAAGAAAGCAAAATCTTGGACGATTGATAGTAAGGAGTCAACTGTTAATGAAACTAATATGGATCCTAAACTGCTGTCAACCATAAGGTATAAAGAATTATGTACATTAACCATGCGATTGGTTACAAGAGCATTAGAGAGGAGAGATACCTATAATATTATGAAAGATCATCTTTTGAACATGTTAAACATGGTTAATGAGAAACAGGAAGGTGAAGAAACAGTTGATCAAAAGAACCAAATATCACAATATCAAGAGTTGAGCCAACGCTCAAATACTAAAATGAATGTGCTGAATGAAGCTGACATTAATTTTGCTGAAATAAATCATATAAGAGGTGTGAAAATAAAGACAAATCCTACATCAAGTAAGAGATTAAGAGGTGGACTACAGAAAAGTTCAAAGAAGAGAACGAATGTGAAGAAATGCAAGACTTCAACAAATATGGCATATTCGATAGTGATCCCCCTTTCTAATACTCAGGTTAAACTATTGGTGATATTGTTTTGAAAGGATGTATATAATTTTTATACTTATAATTTTAAGTAATTTTTGCCTAAACTACTATATTCAGGAATCTGAAGATAATTCCCAATAAACTCATATTATCCTTAGCATACAAACTCCTATATTACATCAACATCATGTTAGCATTGGGTAATTAATAATGTCTGCATGTGTGTGCTATTTGTTTTCAACAAAATTTCCTTTTATTGCTTATGAGAAATACCAAATGCAGACAGTTTCTATTTATAAGGATTTGACAAGTATGGTTTTCAATCATGAAGACTGTATACAACAATCTTAGGTTCTATTTGTAATATTGTCTTCTGGGCATAATAATTTACTGAATTTAAAGTTTTATTTATCAACAATTGGTTATGAAAATTATGAAATGCAGCCAATAGGTGTTCATATGGATAAGTCAACTATGCTATACACTCATCATCATTATGCAACAAATCCTCTGGTATTCTTTGTTAAACTATTTGTTTCTATTGTTTGTAATATTTAATGTTTGTAATGTGTTATTAATCTTTGAATCATTTATCATGTTAGGTCATTGATGCTGAAACAAGTCAACAAAATATTAGTGTTGTTATCCCACCTTCAATGCGCATGACTGATTTACTTATGGTAATTTGAAGAAAGTTTTTGCCTTAATTTCAATTTTATTTAATAATTGCATTACATGTTTTTTTATTGTATTACTTATTTAACATGCATATTGATTTACAGGCACAACAGACATTTGATTTTGCAAATTTAGAAGAAGTTAACAATTTAGGAGTTGGTATTTCCATTGACAAATGTGGTACTCGTCTTCATACTGAAAAGTTCTGTATTTGTAAAAGATGTTTCTGATAATAATTTAGGTTAAAAATGATTGTTGGTTGCTGATGTAAACAAACTTAACATTTACTGGAAGTTGGTGACTTATGCAATTCTTATATGTTGCTTATATGTTAATGCAATGTAATTCATTAACTGTCAAAATTTTTAAATAATATGTTACTACAATATAATTCATTATATGGGAAATTGTTAAGTATATATGAGTAATGAATTATGGAGTTTTGGATTTTGAAGGCTTTGAATTTCTGGGAAATGTCTTAACATGCACGGCTCACTTGCACTGGCGTGCATGTTTAAATTTCTTTTCTTATGGGCTTATAAATTTGTTAACCAAAACATTTTAAATTTTTACTTTGCTTTTGCACCTTAAAAATTAGCCCATCAGAAGAAACTAAGTTTTGTTTATTTGACAGAATGAGAGAAAATAAGAGAATAAGGGGATGAGAGTGTGGTCTAAAACTTCAATGATTAAACTGTATTGATCTAGGTAGAATTGAGCAAAATGGTCTTCATGAAAGTTGTAGATTTTTCTCTTAGCTTTTTAATGACATAAAGTTTGTAATTTTTGGATTTTTGGATTGAAAGTTATGGTAATTTGAAGTGAGAGTGTGCAAATGGGAAGTCACGATCGCGATAATCCCAGAATTTCTTAAAAATTGCGATCGCTACGAATCACGATCGCGACTTTCTCTTTTGTCATTTTCTCTTACGCCCGTGATTCCTCGACTTTTTCTCCTCTCACACCCGTGATTTTTCCCCTCACACCTGTGACTTCCTTGTTTTTCTTTTCACGCCCATGATTTCTTCTCTCACGCCTATTACTTTTTTTGTTCTCCTCCCAGCATCTGTCACAGGCGTGAGAAATTTTTCTCACTCCCGCAACTTTTGGTCTTTTACATTTTGTTTATAATTCGTTAATTCAACTGCTAATCCTTGTTTTAACGCCTAATTCAATTTATTTTCATGCCCAATTTTTCTATGTTATTTTCTTTAAATTGTTGGGTAATTGTTTTTACTCCTTCTATAAATTTTATTTATTTATATAATTATTTATTCATTTATTTATTCATTTATGTATTTCATTATTTATTTATCTTTATTCTAAAAGTCCCTTAATTTTATTTGTTTGTTTAATTCTTTTTATCTTGATAAATATAAATTTTTATCCTTATTATTATTAAGAACAAAATTAATAATAATAAGGAATTTAATAATATTATTAAATATAATGAATAAATTACAAAATTATTTAATAATAAGAATAATAGTAAGTAGAAAATTTATAATAATCATAATTAAAAACAATTAAATTAATAAAAATAATTAAAGAAATAATAATAATAATTACTAATTTATTCCATTTTATTTTATTTTATTGTGTATTTATTAAATTCCCACCATGAATTCTTTTTATTTTTATCTTTATTTTATTTTAGTTATATATTTTATTTTATTAAAATTTCCCCAACTTTATTTTATTAAAAACAATAAGGAATTTAAGAATAATAATTAATATAATAAAATAATAATAATAATTTTTCCCCATAACCAGAAAATTAATAATAATAAGAAGAATAAGAATAATAAATTAGTAATAATAAGGAATTTAATAATAATAATAATAATAAATGTAATTAATAAAATTAATAATAATAAGTGTATATACTCAAGTAAAAAATTATTATTAATAATAATAATTAATAATAAGAAGAAGAATAATAAATTTAATAGGAATAATAAATTTAATAATAATAAGAAGAAAATTAATAATAACAAGGAATTTAATAATAATAATAGAAATAAAATTAATTAATAAATTTAATAATAATAAGGAATATAATAATAATAATAATTAATAAAATTAAAAATAATAAGGAATTTAATAATAATAATAATAATTAATAAAAATAATAACTCATTTAAATTTTGATTTTATATACGATAAATTAAAATTTTAACAAATAAAAAACTCTTCCCTTAATTATACAGGCGTTAATTTAAAATAGGAAAAAGGAGTTCTCAGCTGGATCATGGCTTAACTTATGGCTTAGTACAGAGACATATGTGAGTTCGTGGAAGCGAGAGTTTAAATTTTTAAAAAAAAAAGACACCGTTTATATGTTAGACAGAGTAGGACGGAGTAAGATTAGACAGAAGATTCGAACTCCATTCGTTGGAGTTTACAAATTCATTCTCACTACTTTTAAATCCATAATTTGTGCAAATGAAAATGAATGGAGAAATGGTAAACCTTTCCCTACATCTCACAAGTTCAGCTTTTTGTTTTATGGATATTGATTCAGTAAAAAAACAAAAAACAAAAAGTTTAGTATTAGTCTTATTTAAGCTATATTATCTTCTTTTATTTGTTGGACCATGATTATAACTTATCAAAAGCTAAGATAGTCATTAATCCTAAATGTCATTCAACTTTTATAATGTAGTAATTTAAAATCCCTTATAGATATTACATCATTATGTTTTTTAGAAGAATTTAGTTTAGTGCAAGGAATAAAACTTACATGTAGGTTTTATGCACAAATTAAGTTTCAAATCCTTTTGATATACCGTAAACAAAAGTAGAAGTGAATTATGGATGATTCTTTGTAAATCACTTGACCGATTTTTTATAACTGCACAAAATTACCATGATTATAGAAATAACTAGATTTAGTTTAAGGTTAACAAGGAGAACAACTGATTTCTCTTTCATCTTCTAATGAACAAAAGAATCGACAGCGTATGTAACAAAGTCTACTCTGTCCAAAAGGGAAAAAGAAAAAGAAAACTAAAGGGGAAGTGAGTCGTTAATTCAGCAGCAGCTTGATTTAGTGAATACGCGATCCATGATTATACTTCATAGTGGTTTGTCTTCCTCCTTGACAACGCCTCCCAATTGTATGGTTCTTATTTTGAAACGCTCGAGCTTATGCGACAAATCCTCCAATGGTCCTTCAACACCACGGTGGGTCGTCGAATCCTTCGTTATGTTGCTTGGAACATGAAATTTCTCCAAGTTCACTTCGCTCCTCACACTTTCTGGAAGCTTTTCATACAATTCCAAGGTTGCTCTCAAAAGTTCCTCTATTGTCTCTTTTTCTTGTGTGTTCATTGCGTTAGCATCCGCCTGAGAATATGTGTCTGAAACTGCTCCCGACAATCTTTGATCCGGCCTCAAGGACTGAAACATAGCCGTTTGTTCAGGATTATACGGGTATGCAATCGGAGGCGACACTGCAGGTTCCACATAATAGCTGTTAACAGGTCTCACGGGCTGAGGAAAACCGGTCGCGGCTGCTTCAGAAAACCGAGTTAAATCGCTTCCTTGCATGAGTAGAAAAGTTGCAGGAACTTGGGAAAACTAGTTGAGCAATATTAACGATGATGATGATCGCTCTTTCTATTCTTGGTCGATCCGGAGAAATACTAGATGTTGTGAGTGGTAAAAAGAATTAGTTCGACATATATATAGAGCGCATCTCTAAGTACGGTAAAAGGTTGACAATTCCAAAGGTTGAAAAAAGAACAGATTTTTGAGTTTTGGACCTAGTCTTCAACATAGAAGACCGAGTCATAACACGGGGGCGTGATTTGGACCCACTACGCTTTCGCTGTGGCACCCTCTCCATGTTGAGTGGGTCGTGCACAGCATCTATTGACAATGTCTGGTCTAAATTCTACTCATCTGGTTGCCAAAGAAAACGAGTTTTTGTGCTAATTATAATCCATAATGTTATATTATTATTTGATTAAGTTGATGAATGTTTAGGCCCTCACTTGTCAAAGATACTTATTACGGATACTGAAGAAGTGCACGGACTATAAATACTCGATACAGTTTTTTGTGTTCTTTGAATAAAACTTCATCAAACAGGCATAGGAGATGAAAAATAGTGAATAAATGAAAAATAGAGCCAAGTAATGTTTCCAATCATCAAATATAAAATGTAAAATGAATTTCATATTCCAGTGTTTACTAATCGAAGATGATTCGGGGAATTTCCTGCTTTCCTTGGAGAGGGCTTGTAAATCTGTGGTTCGTTCGATTTTGTCCGTTGTCTTTGTTGTTGAAGAATTAACGTGGAAAGGTGCTTATCATAAGTTGAGGCCCAATAAATCCATTTACATCACAAGGGAAGCGGTACGAGAAAAGTACTTAAGATGGCTTAATCATACAGCTATCTACCAATAACTAGTAAAAATAACAATGTCAAACCAGACTCTATCTTCACTTTGATGTTAGTTTGGATTTCTATCCAATTCCTCCTCAACATTTGGTTGGTAATGCACTTTAATTTTGAATGTTTCACTACCTTCCGTTAATGAAAATATCATAATAATAGTGGAAGATTCTTCTCATTTCCCATTTAGATCACTCATTTGAGAAGCTATTGAAGCTACCAACTACTAATAAATTTGACTGTAAATCATCCAGTTGAAGTCCCAAGCGACCTTCTTAGCATATTGAGGTTAGAATTTTAATTTTTAAGTTAGGACTGGAGTTTTGAACTTCTAAAGTGTTGGCTTTGTAGGATCAATCTCACAAACTCAAGCGTGCTAAAAAGTTTGAAAGTGCGCTAAAGAGCCTGGTTTAGCGTCGTTTGTCTGCACAGAAACCGATCCAGAGAGATATACGCCCCTAGTTAAGAAAAAATGGATTGACTGAAAACAAGTGTGAGCAGAGTTTCATCTTAGGTCCTAATGTCCAAGCTATACCCGTAGAGATATTTAAAGTCACTAGAGAGGCTCCAATCAGGGCGGCTCGTAAGATAGAGTCTACTAAGACCCAATGTATAAATTAATCGCCAATTTATGATGAACACCATTAAATCAAAATGAAGTTCCAGAAACAGTCTCAAAGGCTTTTTACCTTCTGAAAACATTTCAAGCATGATCATATAATTTGCAATCGCCCCTTAGGGGTAGTGGAGTGGGGGACAAGTAGTTAAAAGGTCATGTATTTAAATTTCTCTACTTACACTTTCTTGATCAAATCTGTCGTACAAGGTTTGTCTAGTACGAAGTACTCGGTTGACATGATTTGCAGGCTATTGCGTCAATCTGGAGATTTGACCAGTGCACATCTAAAGAATAACAGCTGCGGGTTCCTCCATTCTAAAAAAAAATTTGCAGTCACTATCCTTGAGAAAACAAATCAATTAAAGATGAAGAAATAATTTTTAATTATGTATTTAATCATTGATTATATGTAATAATTAATTAATTAATATTTAAAATTAAATAATAATTTTGATTTAACTTACGTTTGTAAATTTTAATGTATTTCTACTCTCAATCAATCTTCTTTCAAAAAAATAAAAATAACTCAACTCAATTTCATCTAATTCGAAGTCAACAATTAAATTTAAATTTTTTCATATTTGAATTTAAACTTTACCATCTAATTTGATTCAAAATTTACCCAATGTACTATTTTAAATCGACGTCATTTCGTTATTTGATTGATAAAACAACTTGAAACCTAGCTCCCGTTAAGTCTCGTGTGTCTATGGGTTTAAGTCCTACCATCATCCTAGCTCTTCCGAAGTTATACCCGCCTCTTACCCGCTTGGTTGCTTGTAGCTTACCAATTATCTTCTCTGCTTCTGTTCTTAATTAGCCTCCAGCCTCCAAATAGTTGCTAACTTTCTTCTTGGACTCTTTGATAACGTACGTGGAATGTCAATTTCAATAAATTAGTAAATTATCAAGTTTATACTTAGTCTACTTAAGATTAGTAATCATGGTAGTGGCTTTTTTTTAATAAATCTCGATTATCAACGAGCACAAATCTGTATTGTTTAGGTTTTTAAAGACAAGAAGTGTTGATCAAGTAGTGCAAAATTGATTATGTTGTGTTTTTAGCTTTAACATAGCATCTAATTAAGAGTTCAAGGGTTGTGTGAATAATTTTACAAACGGGTCATTTCGAAGAACTCTAGGATGTGATGTAGATTGAAAGAGGTAACCGGGTTAATTAATGCCCTAAAGCGTGTTGGATTGGCTTAAATTGCAGTCTACCCAAGAGTTCATTCCATTCTTGACGCAACAAAACTGAGCAATACAGTCAATTTGAAGAAACACGAGAATTCATTGGTATAAAAAGTTTAATGTTAACTGAATATAATAATACTATTGGTAGAATATCTAATATAACATTTAGGAGGCCTGACAAAGTAATCATAATCTTAAAGAAAATAGAAAACCAAAAACTAGTAGAAAACTTATAGAAATAGAAGATTAGAACAAGTAGGAAAATTATGAAAATAGGAAACTTATGGAAATAGAAATTCCAATTCAGTCCTCTCTACTTCAAAAAAAAACTCTTCCTCAAATGTTTTAGCAAATCAGGTTACAATAGCTCATAGAAGTAAAGTCTGTCATTAACATTTCACATTTAGACTTGGTGTGACAGTAAAAGTTCGCCCCTCTACTTTGGAAGTTCTGGAATGAGAAGAATTCCGTTTTGGTGAAGCACTATTTTCACCTTTTTTCAATTTGTACACATTTTTTCTTCCTCCATAATGTACAACAATATCAAACCGCCAAGGCCTTCCTAACAATAAGTAACAAGCATTCATATACATCATGATATTAATAAATAGGAAAGAGTACCTTACAATGCACAGTCACTTGAATTCTATTTATCAATTTAATTCACTTAATTGTGTAATAGTTCAGGTGCTTCTTAATTTTTTATCCTAATCGTTTTACCATATCTTTGCAAATGATGTTCTCGTAGCTCCTACTTTCAATAATTACATCAAACCATCGATTTGCAATGGCAAAATGTGTCTAAAACAATTGATGTTGTTGGGTCTTATCTTCTTATTTTAGAGTCACTAAAAACTTCTAAATTACATAATTCTCCTGCTCCTCATTTTCTTCCTCTTGTCTCTTATACTCTTCATCATCACCATCAAGTTTACAGATATTGGCAAGTTCATATTTCCTGTGCTTTATAATATTCACTTTTTGTTGTGCACATAAATTGGACAAATGCCAGCAAACTTCAAGTTGAAGCTTAGTATAAGGATTATTCTCCTTCTGAGACTCCTTATTTTTGCCCACCTTCTGCTTACTTATAGCCTTCTTTTTTTTATAAATGACTCCCGCTCGAAAGAGGTTTTACCAGGGTCTTTATCTTTTCTATGGATCCTCTTGAAGCTTCTCCCACATAACTTTTGGAGGGAGTTTGAATTATGCCTTCCTCATAAGCCAACAATTTTGCCTTCAATGCGAAATTTTAAGCCTCTAGAAAAGTTCATATGTTATACCCCGTTTCTGGACTCTAACTCGCCCTCTGATACCAAACAATGATGGCGCCCGGGTCTCGGAACTTATTACAAAGCTACCTAACGAGAGTATCGGGCACAAAGACATCTCAGGGAAAGTTCGTCGCGGCCAACTATTGACTTCCCCGCTGCGAAACATTCGAAGGTCAAGCGGAATGCCTGTCTGGAAAAGTTCGCCACAGCCAAGGTCTGGATTCGCCACGGCGAAACCTTCAAAGATCAAGCAGAAAGTCTTTTGAGAAAAGTTCGCCGCGGTGAAACCTTCGAAATAAACCCAAAACTTTCAACATCTATCACTAAGTTTATAAACACATACACATGCATTTCCCACAAAACCATAGCAATTCATCCAAAAATAACATGAACATATATAAAAGAAACTTTTCTCAAATCTCACTACTGAAGCAAACGAAGTTTATACATAGCTTTAGTTACATATCAACAATTACATCAATCCTTAATACAAAATACAAATGGATGCTCATGTTTGATATGCCTATAAAGCTATCCAAAATGTTTATTAACTTAGTACAAAAGTCTCTAACTATCTTGGAGTTTCTGATGCCTTGCAAAGATTTCTAACTTTCTAGTTTTGCACCTTCGGAGGGAAAAAAATGGGTTAAGTTACACGGCTCAGTGGCTAATACATTTATAGCCATCGACAATCAGCCACAATTTAAGCATATGTACATGTATAGCTAGAAATTCAAGCATTCTCAATCTATTCTAGCAATTCAATCATTAATCAATTTAGCTCAAAACTCATAACACATAACATAG
>JAOQMS010000005.1:41711727-41766313 GCA_027563885.1 Erythroxylum longipes | reverse complement strand
TGCACATATCACTGTTCACAAATGCATGAGCATGAGATGTGTTTTCCTAATTTCTCTTACTTACCTCACTTGGACCCATTTCTCTGGTCCGACCCGTTCTACGGAAACGGGATGTTACATATCATAATCTTTTTCAAGGCATAACATATCATAATTCATCATGCATTTTCAAACATTTACAACGATTTCAATTTCAAGTAATTCAATGCAAGCAAAATCAATACACACATACATAGGCAAGAATTTGCCCAATTACACAATAACTATGAATATATTACCCACCTAATTGCTCAAAAATCCAAGCTCAAGATTGTTTTTCCTCTTGCTCTTAGATAAGGTTTTCTATAACAAACACATTTTTCCATTCAATCCAATATACAAAGAGAAATTCATAAAGCTTTTAAAATAAAATAATAATAAAATCTAGCCTAAACTTAACTTACCCACACATTCTTGTACTCCCTAGGTGTATTACATAAGGAACATTGTGTGCTTCATCAAGAATTTCATCCTTCAACTCTTGCATGTCTGGAATACATAGTCTGCTACCTACCACCATCAATCCATCTTCTCTTATCTTTATTTCAAAAGGTTTACCATTTTTAATTCCTTCTCTGAACTTGCTCAAGTACTCATCTTGCTTCTGCAGTTCCTTAATCTTCTCATTCAACACTGGCATTACTATAAAATTAGCCAATATACAATCAGATTCAGCTTGTCTCAATGTCACATTAAGTTTGACTAATTCCTTTAACAAAGGAAGATACACTGTCTCCACATGTGCCATAGTTGATTTTCTACTCAATGCATCCGCTATTACATTAGCTTTTCCTAGATGATATTCTATCATCAAGTCATAATCCTTTAGTAGCTCTAACCATCTTCTTTGCCTCAGATTTAACTCTTTTTGGCTTATCAAATACTTAAGACTCTTGTGGTCTGTAAATACTCTGGTGCTAATTCCATATAAGTAATGTCTCCATATTTTCAACGCAAAGATTATAGCAGCTAACTCCAAGTCATGTGTAGGATAATTCATCTCATAAGATTTCAACTGTCTAGAAGCATAGGCAATCACTTTATCTCCTTGCATCAACAGACATCCCAATCCCTTTCTGGAGGCATCACTATATACTATATACTCATAATTACTAGAAGGCAAGGTCAAAATTGGTGCAGTTGTGAGCCTATTCTTCGATTCCTCAAAGCTTTTCTGACACTTCTTTGTCCCCACAAACTTTTGATCCTTCCTTGTCAATTTGGCAAATGGGGCCGCTATTATGAAAAAACCCTTAATAAATCTTTTGTAATATCCAGCTAAACCTAAGAAACTCCTCACTTCTACTTAATTCTTAGGTGCTTCTCATTTCAAAACTGCTTCTATCTTCCTCAGATCCACATGTACTCTTTGCTCCGAAATCACATGTCCAAGAAATGCCACTTTCTTTAGCCAAAATTCACATTTGTCGAATTTGGCATATAACTCTTCCTTCCTTAGTGTCTCCAAGGTAATCCTCAAATGTTCCTCATGCTCCTTATTACTCTTGGAATAAACCAATATGTCATCAACGAAGACTATGACAAATTAGTCTAAAAAAGGCTTGAAGACTCTATTCATTAAGTCCATAAAGATTGTAGGGGCATTCGTTAATCCAAAGGGCATAACTAAGAACTCAAAGTGCCCATACCGTGTTCTAAAAGCAGTCTTTGACATATCAGACTCCTTTATCTTCAACTGGTGATAACTTGATCTCAAATCTATCTTATAAAAGACCCTTGCCCCTTGCAATTGGTCAAACAAATCATCTATGTGTGGAAGCGTATATTTATTCTTGATAGTGACATGATTAAGCTTCCAGTAGTCCACATACATTCTTAACGATCCATCTTTCTTCTTCACAAAACGGATTGGAGCTCTCCAAGGCGAAGAGCTAGGCCTAATGTACACCTTCTCCAACAATTCTTCCAATTGCTCCTTAAGTTCCTTCAATTCCTCTAGATCCATTCTATAAGGTGGAATCGATATTGGTGCAGTACCCGGAAGAAGCTCAATGGAAAGCTCAATTTTCCTAGGGGGTGGTAGTCCTGGTAATTCCTCAAGAAAGACATCCGAGAATTCCCTGACTATAGGAATATCTTCTAACTTTCCTCTGTTTGCCTTCGTGTCTACCACATAAGTTAGAAATGCTTCACACCCTTTCCTTATCATCTTCTCTAGTATTAGAGCCGAAACAGTTCTAAGCGGGCTTGTTTTCCTGTCCCCCATAAACACTACCATTCTACCTCCATCCAATTCGAACTCCACTGTCTTCTTTTTGCAATCCAGATGAGCGTTATACTTTTCTAACGTATCCATGCCCAATATCACATTCAATCCTCCTATCTTCAATGGCATTAGATCCACCACTAAGTGCTCCCCACCAATACATACTTCACAATCTCTATAGACTTGACTAATGATAATATACTGGCCGAATGTAGTACTAACCATCAAAGGAGTATCCAATGGACTCAGTTCTCTACCATGCATAGTTCTATTTGATGAAATAAACGAATGGGTAGAACCTGGATAAATCAAAATAATAATATTATCATCAAATAATGTAACCGTACCAGTCACAACTTCTACAGCTATTTCTACATCCTCCCATATCATTGCAAATACTCTAGTTGGTGCTTGCCTCTTTAGTCTTCCTGGAGGGTTCACTGTCTAAGCTGCCTTAGAACTTCCCACTTCAGTTGTTGTCTTCTGTCCCCTAGTCTCAGCCCTCCTTGAGGCTTGCATCTGAGTTTTCTCCTGTCTTGCATACTGAGGGCACTCTCTAGCTATGTGCCCTTCCCCATAATTGAAGCAAGCTCCTGTCAATCTGTATCACTCCCCTCTATAAAGTTTTCCGCAGTGATCACATTTGGGGATGGACGACTTATCTCCCTCTCCCCTTCTACTGCCTTCCACTGTTGAGGCTTGATGAGAAATAATTCTCATCGATCTAGACTTGTTTGCACCACAACTCCTCTCCTGAGACTGCACAGGGAAAGTCCTGGCACTCCTTTTTGACATAGGAGTACCACCTCCCCTCCTAAACTGTTCTATTCCCTTTCTCTTTCTATTCACTACACTCTTGATGTTCCCCACATTCTCAACCCTTAATGCTGCTTCAATTAGCTGCTAGAAATCACAAAAGTTCTGCACCACTACCTTTTCTCTAATAGCCAAACGCAATCCTGATTCAAACCTACGGCACTTAGCCACCTCAATCATGAGCATCTCAACTCCATATCTGGCCAGCTGCGTAAACCGACGCTCATACTCACTCACTGTCATCTCCCTCTGTATAAGACTCAGAAATTCCCTCTACTTCCGTTGGATATACACTTCAGACAAATACTTCTTCTTATACACTGCTAAGAAATCTTTCCATATGAGTACTGACGGTTTCAACTGACTCCTTAGCACACTTTCCCACCAATGCAAAGCATCCCCCTGTAGCAAGCTTGCAGCATATTCAACTTTTTCATCATCCTCACAGTCCATTTGATCCAGTATCATCTCAGTCTTTCTCAATCAAGTCTCAACCTCTTCTGGATCAGTGGTCCCATAAAAGTCCACTGCCCTATACTTCCTCAGCTTGTCAAACTGTTTTCCTTTCTTAACTAGGGTCGGAGCAGAAGTTTGCGGCATCTGGCTCATGGCCTGAACAAAAGCCTGAGCAAAGGCTTAGAACAGCCTAAGATCCAAGGGAGTAGGCACTTGCTCCTGCAAAAGAGGAGACTTATGTGTTTGTGATCGAACAGGCTCACTACCTGGCCCTACAGAAGCCTCAGCATTTCCTGGGGCTACAGACTCATCAGTACTCTCCTCTTTTAGCGGAGAGTCAGGTGCAATTGATCCTTGCGAAACTCCTCGTGTCCTTCCACGAGGTAGCATCTTACTCCTTCAATTTAAGCACTAACAATTAGCTTACACCTCATTTTAAATCTTATTTCCTACATGTATGCATGTCACTTAATGCAATCAATCAATGTACAATGCAAACAATTTATCGCACAACATAACAATTCATACGCTTATGCATTCTAAGCCTAGGAAAAAACCTATGCTCTAATACCAAAAAATGTTAGACCCCGTTTTCAGAGTCTAACTCGTGCTCTGATACCAAACAATGATGGCGCCCGGGTCTTGAAACTTATTACAAAGCTACCTAACAGGGGTATTGGGCACAAAGACCCCTCGTGGCGAAACATTCGAAGGTCAAGCGGAATGCCTGTCTGGAAAAGTTCGTCGCAGCCAAGGTCTTGATTCGTCGCGGCGAAAGTCTGATTTCGCCACAGCGAAACCTTCAAAATAGACCCGAAACTTTCAACATCTATCACTAAGTATACAAACACATACACAAACATTTCCTACAAAACCATAGCAATTCATCCAAAAATAACATGAACATATATAAAGAAACTTTTCTCAAATCTCACTGCTGAAGCAAACGAAGTTTATACATAGCTTTAGTTACATATCAACAATTACATTAATACTTAATACAAAATACAAATGGATGCTCATGTTTGATATGCCTATAAAGCTATCAAAAATGTTAACTAACTTAGTACAAAAGTCTCTAACTATGTTGGAGTTTCCAATGCCTTGCAAAGATTGCTAACTTTCTCGTTCTGCACCTGAGGAGGGAAAAGGATGGGTTGAGCTACACGGCTCAGTGGCTAATATATTTATCGCCATCGGCAATCGGCCACAATTCAAGCATATGTACATGTATGGCTAGCAATTCAAGAATTCTCAATAAATTCTAGCAATTCAATCATTAATCAATTTAGCTCAAACCTCATAACATATAACATGGACTTTAGCCATTAAATACAAACTCAAATGCATCATACTTGACAATTCAAAGATGCAATGCACAAACAAATGGCTCGAGAGTTCCGTGGAACGAAACGAAAAAATCGAAGTTTCCGCCGTGAATAAAACGAGTCCGATTTCTCAGGATCTCGTGTTCTCAAGCGGGCAGCCGGGAGAAGGTTATAGGTCAACTTGCACGTGACTAACGAAATGGGTTCTTCTCTTGCCCAATCATAAACAAATTTTATGCTCAATACAGTCAATCACATATCCATAATCTCATACTTCTTTCTTCTTTTCTTTTATACAAATATCATAATCTTTTTCAAGGAATAACATAATCATAATTCATCATGCATTTTCAAACATTCATAACGATTTCAATTTCAAGCAATTCAATGCAAGAAAAATCAACAAACACACATATGGGCAAGAATTTGCCCAATTACACAATAACTATGAATATATTACCCACCTAATTGCTCGAAAATCCAAGCTCAAGATTGTCTTTCCTCTTGCTCTTGGATAAGGTTTCTTATAACAAACATATTTTTCCATTCAATCCAATATACAAAGAGAAATTCATAAAGCTTTAAAAATAAAAAATAATAAAATCTAGCCTAGACTTAACTTACCCATAGCTTATCTAGGTTAGAAAACAAAACCTAGTTTAGAAATCCATGAAAAATCACATGGTTTCTCTTCTTCTCTTCTTCCTTGAAACACCAACCCATTTCTCTACTTCTAATCTCTCTTGTTTTTCTAACAAAGCAAGAAGGAAAGATGAAACTTACCTTAGTTTAGCCCAAATCTTCTTCCTTCTTCTTCCTCCACGATTTTTCTCTCTTCTTCCCTAGCTTCTCACAATTTCTTCTCTTCTTTCTTTCTTCTCTACGTTTTTTTTCTTTCTCCTATTCAAGACTACATTTTGTCTTGGTCTTCCCATTTTGCCCTTCATTTAACTTGTCCTTCCTATTTTACCCTTCTTTTGTCCCTTTTGTCCAATAAACTAACTAATTCTAACATCTCTATTTAATAACCCTAATTTCTATTCATGCTTGCTAAAAAAATGAATAAATTCTAAGAAAATAAATAAAAATAAATCAATAAATAAATAAACAAATAAATAAAAGAAAAGAAAAAAAATTTTGGGGTCCAACATCATATCGGTAATATTTTGATCTTGTCCTACAAGACAGGTCTTAAACCAACTGAAAATTTTGAAATCATCTGCTCCTCTGTCTCTCCCAAATCATTACATCGAGATAACCTTACAAATTCTATAGTGTAGTCTTCTATAGAACGAGAACCTTGTTTATATCTCTAGTACTATTGGAATAAAATTAATCTAGGGGTAAAGAACTCCTCCAAATCATTAATTTCATCTGCATCCCAGAACAAATCGAATCCTTTCCATTACACCATCTCCTCTCTTTGATCTTCTCCCTCCAAGCAGAAGTGGCTCCCTTCAACGTATAAGCCACTAGCTTTACCTTCATCTCTTCTGGGATCTCATGATAGTCAAAGAATTGTTCAACATCTACCACTTAATCAAGACCTCCTTCAATTCTAAAATCCCCGTAGAAGATGCAAGATGTCTCCAGCAATGGAGCACCAAAACGAAACGAAAGAAATAGGTATTTCGTGTAACAATCGAATTAATTGATTCATAATGAAGAGATTGTACCAAATATATATACAGGGTGCAAGAAAAAAAAGTTGTAACAACCTAATTACTGTCGATCTTTGGATGTTTGCTTTTGATATCTACTGTACACGTATTCTGTTTTCTATAAAAGTTGGAAAGAGGAAGGAGGAAATGAATTATTGGTGTTGATTTTTTTTACAGTTGGCATTGATTTATTTTGTACCTGTTGTTCGTGTGAGCCTACTAGTGTGGTGGTGTCATTTGGGCTTTTGGGCTCTATCTACATCCCCCCCCCCTCAAGTTGGAGCATCATCAATGAGGCCCAACTTGCATGTTGCAATGGTGAGGTGCTGGGCTGTTAAAGATTTCGGAAAACAGTCAGCCAGTTGCTACTTCGACGGAATATGAGTTGTATGGATGAAATTTTCTTTGACTACATTCTGAACCAAGTGCCAGTTTATTTCCAAGTGTTTGGTGCATTCGTGGAAAACAGGATTCGCTGAAATGTGTAATGCTACCATGTTGTCACAGTGGAGTATAGTAGGAAGATGAGGAGGAATCTGTAAATCATTCATTATGTAACTGAGCCATCCGAGTTCGCAGAGTGTGCTGGCCATACTGCGGTACTCAGATTCGGCAGAGGAGCGACTAATGGTTTGTTGTTTTTTCGTTTTCTATTAAATGGGAGCCGAACCATATAAGACGCAGTAACCTGTGACTGATTTTTGCGAGAACGAGCACCTTGCCCAGTTAGATTCGGAGAGCGCTGTTAATGTCGAGTTCTTTTGTACTGGATAATAAAGTTTTTTAGCTACTGTCACTTTTAAATACCATAGAACATAAATGAGGGCATCCCAATGAGGTTGTCGTGGTGTGGTATTGAATTGGCTAAGTTGTTGTACTACGAATGGAAGACCTGGATGAGTAAATTTGAGGTAAAGGAGCTGTCCAATGAGTTGTCTGTATAGTTCAGGATCTTGTAATGGAACACCTTCATCAATTGACAGTTTCAAACCTTATGGAATAGGTATTTGATGTTCATTAAATCAGCATCTTTGAGAATGTCATAAATATACTTCTGCTGGGATAGATACATGCCTGATTCAAATCTGGAAATCTCCACACCAATAAAATATTTCATGTACCCAAAATCCTTTATTTTGAACTTTTTGTGCAATTCCTCTTTCACAGCAATAATTTCAGAATCATTTTCACCCAATATCAACAGATCATCCACATAGATAACGATAGAAATGAAAGAGCCAACGGTAACTCGTGTGAAGAGGCAATTGTCCGATTCAGACTGTCGAAACTGTCAGTGCAATAGTGTTGATGTTATCTCCTTGTTCCATTGTCTGCCAACCTGCTTAAGACCATATAAAGACTTTTGTAATTTATAGACTTGCCCATTCGGAGTTTAGAAATAACCTTGTGGAGGCCATATGTATATGTCTTCATCGATCCGATCGTGCAAGTATGCGTTATTGATATCGCAATGATGTAGGGGCTAGTTTTTTGCTGCAGCAAGAGTGAAAAGAAATTTGATAGTAGTGATCTTGGCTACCAGCCAAAAAATGTCAAAATAGTTGATTCTGACTCTTTGGTTGAAGCCTTTCACAACAAGCCTTGCCTTCCTTCTGTTAATTAAGCTATCAGGTCGCCGTTTGATCTTATAAATCCATTTAATTGTTAACAGTTTCTTCCCTTTAGGTAGATCAACAAATGTCCAGGTTTCATTTTTCTCCAACGCGTCTAACTCACTTTGCATAGGCTCGATCCATAACAGATCTCTTCTGGCAGCTTCAAATGATAAAGGTTCATGTTCGGTAAACACATTTACCATAAAGGCTTTGTAAGAAGAAGAGTAAGTAATAGAGGGAGTAGAAATTCGAGCCTGATGTGATGACGTTATAGCGGAATCATTGGGAAATATGGTGTTTACAATATGAGAAACATAATCGTCGAGGTACTTTGGTCGAGATTTGGGTCTGGCGCTTAGTCAGATTTGTGGTTCGTGGTTGATGTCTGGTGCGGTCAAAGAAGATTATGGGAAGGAGGTGAAGGATGTAACTTTTGGGTCTGGGTAAATTAGAGGAGGTAAGGTAATTAACGTGTCCAGGTTCGATAGGTTTTAATTGTGGTCAAAGGTGGGCTAAGTGTGTTTGGGCTGGTAGGATGGTTATTGATGTTAAAAGTGGGCTGGCGGGTTTATGTGGGCTAGGATCAATAGAATTTAGGCCTGTTTCAAATTGAAACATGGATTGGGTTGGCGTCATAGCAATCAGTGTTTTTGGGGATTTATAAGGGAAAATCTTTGCAGAAAAATTTACGTCGCTCGATACGATTAGATTCCTTTTTCTAAATCCATTTTTTTGTACCTTTTTTGGCCCGGGACATACCCAAGAAATATGCATTTGTGGCTTTCAGTTCAAGTTAGTCTTTGAATGGTTTTGTGTTTGCGGTAAAACATAAACACCCAAACGTTTTTATATTGTCGTAATTTGGTGTTTTCTTGTAGAGTTTTTCAAATGGGGTTTTCCAATCTAAAATTTTTGTGGGCAACCTATTTACTAAGAATGTAGACATGAGTATGGCTTCCCCCTGCCCCCATATTTCTTAGGTATGTTCGAATGAAACATGAGGGATCGAGTGATTTGTAGGAGGTGTTTGTGTTTCGTCTCGACTACACCGTTTTGTTGTGGGGTATATGGGTAAGTTTTTTGGTGGAAGATTCCTCTTTTTCTGAATAACTCTTGACAATTTTTGTTTACGAACTTGATTCTGTTGTCGATTCTTACAATCAAAATTAGTTGTCTAAAATGAGTTTTTATCATATTCAAAAAAGTTTTTATAATTTCGTGGACTTGAGACTTATTATTAATTAGGTATGTCCACATGGCCCTTGAGTACTCATCGACTATAGTTACGAAATAGGTTGATCCATCAATGTTGGATATTTAGTATGGGCCCCAAAGATCAAAATGCAAGAGCTCAAAAGGCTTGAGAGCTGAAATGTTATGTTTGGAAAAGGTCTTTCTAGCTTGTTTTGCAAGTGGACATATTTAACATATGTGTTTAATGGGTAATTTGATTGAAACATTGGATAAATGGGCTATTTTTTCCTTAGATGCATGTCCAAGTCTATGATGTCATAACACAAAATTATCACTCACATAGTTAATGACAGTGTTTTGAAAGTAGAAACTTAATGAAGGACCTTTCAAGCTTTTTTCAAGAAGTAAGTTTGTTAGAGTTAATTTGTAAATACCGCCTTTCGCCTCACAAATAGCCGCAACGTAATCACTCCATGGGTCCTGCAAATACACACGGTTTTTAATAAAAATGGCAGCTAAATTATTTTGAGTGATTATCTTATTTACGGACATTAAGTTATGATGGAAAGTTGGAATGCATAAAACGTTGTCAAGTTTTAGAGGTGGGGTGATATTAACAGTTCTTACATGGGTAACATTCTTACTTGATCCATCCGGTAAAGTGATGGGTCAAATGTTGGTCGTTTTATTTGGGTTGTCAAGTAAAGTTGGGTTTTAACACATATATGTCGAGGCACCTAAGTCTACCACCCATGAACCTTCATCATTTTTATCACCACAAGGAAAAAAAGGTTTAGATTCGATACCTACAAAGCTATTATAAGTGACGTAGTTCACCTCCATAACATTTTTGCCCTTGACATACTTCATTAATTCTTGTTTGGTAAGGTCAGCAACATTTGCCTCCAGTTCTGATTTGCAATCTTCTCTGTTGACTCTCTGTTTCAACCTCAGCAGCAACACGTGTAAATTGGCTTTTCCCTTTCTTTTTGGAGTTCTTTATACCATTCTAGTATTCCATTCAGCTTAAAACATGTGTCTCATAAATGTCCCCGTTCATGACAATAATTACAATATTTATCCTCTTTTCTCATGTATGGTTTCTTTACAGTACAGTCTTTAACAAGATTTAATTTTCTACCCACATTGTTACCAGCAAGCAGAGCCACACCTATATATTCTACGTTACTATTTTGACTCCCTCCTACATTTTTTTGTTTCTCAATAGTCAAAATCATAGAATATGATTTATCAACATAGGCAATGGTTCCAATAGCATAATTTGAATAACTACCCCACTATACTCTTCTCTCAAACCTAGTAAAAACTGCATTAATTTGTTATTATTGAATACATTCGTATTACGAGTCGATGCATCAAACACACAGTTTTTCATTGGCATGAGGCAGTCAATGTCATTCCACATTTTCTTCAGCTTCATAAAGTAAACAGTCACTAAGTTGTTACCTAGGGCAAGTTGCTGACTTCTTGCGTAATCTGGTAAATGTGAGGGTCATTGCTCTCTCCGAATAGTCTCTTCAGCTCCTCCCATAGGTCACAAGTAATGGTGACTACCTGAAACAACTCAGCTATTTCCTTCGTTAGTGTGTTCAAGATCCACGCAATCACCATCGTATCAGTCATCACCCACTTCCACGCTAAAGCTTCATCATTAACAGGTTTTTCCAAAGTGTCGTTAATGAGTCTGAGTTTGTTTTTGTTTCGTAAAGATATAGTCATTGCCCTGCTCCATGATAGATAATTTGTACCATCGAACGGAATCGTGATCAGTACACTGTCAGGATTATTAGCCGGTGAGATGTTTAAATAGTCGATTTCGATTTGGGTAATGGGTATGGTGTTTTGGCTATTTTCTTTGGTAATTTCGTCGATCATTTTGGGTAATCGATTTAGTTTGTTTGATTTGGATTTTAGGGGTATCACAGGATCTAAGAGCTATTGCTCTGATACCATGCAAGATGTTTCCAGCAACTGAACACCAAAACGAAATGAAGGAAATGGGTATTTCGTGTAACAATCGAATTAATTGATTCATAATGAAGAGACTGTACCAAATATATAAACATGGCGCAAGAAGAAAAAGTTGTAACAACCTAATTAATGTCGACCGATGGATGTTTGCTTTTGATATCTACTGTATACGTATTCTGTTTTCTATAAAAGTTGGAAAGAGGGAGAAAGAAATGAATTGTTAGTGTTGATTTGTTTTGTAGCTGGTGTTGATTTATTTTGTACTTACTGTCCGTGTGAGCCTACTGGTGTTGTGATGTTATTTGGGCTTTTGTGCTCTGTTCACAAAAGACAGAAATATCTATTTAAAACTTGAAACTTCTGAAACAGTCCCTTTAATTCTATGGGATTTACCGTACATATGTTTGTATATATGTATATACATATATTGCTAAATGTATAATTCAAATTTATGCAAAATTGACAGATATAATACAGATAATCATTTTTATCTTTGGGTTTTCGAATTTAGTCAGACTCAATAATCGAAGTTGAGTTTGAATTGTTCATCTCAAATTTAACCAAACCTTAATCAAGGAAAAAGAATTTCGGGCTTGGTCCTATATAGCCCATTATTATCTTTAATAATCCTCTTCAAAATTTAAGCATTTTAAATATATAGTAATATAGTCTTATTACAATTTGATGGTTTGAAAATTAAGAAAAACAACTGCATTGCAGATTGACTGACGTATGATAAATTTAATACAATGATCCTTACATTTATAACTATCAATTGGAGATCAATATTTTATAACGACAGAAGTTGTATTTATCTTTTTTAGTATAAATTAAACAAATGATAGATTGTAATTTATAAATTATATATGTATTTTAAGTAAATTATTGATAAGTTAACAATTTAAAATTTAAAAATAAATTCAATTTAATTGAAATTTATAATTTATAATTTATAAATCTTAACATATCTTCACTATCATTGAATTTTCCTATTCAATATCTAAATGAATTTTACCTCTCTTGCCACAACTTGAACGTACAACATGTTAGGATTGAGAAGTCGTCAAGAAGGATTGCTCCACCAATAAAGTGAGCTACATATGCAACAAATATGGGAAAGAAAAACAACACATATTATGACCGAGTTCATACTAGTCCAAAGCAGATTTTCATGCACATCAACAGTCAAGAAACAAAAATCGGAATTTACCAGCAATCGGCTTTTGTTTAAGAGTCACTGGTCATAATTTCTCAACGAGAACTTTTCCTCATTCATTAACTACAATTTTCATCCCTAGTTCTTTACCAAGATACGTAAATAGATGAAGAATTACATGATCAGTCACTCCATAGAGTCAAGTCCATAGAATCCTCCACCTGGTCCCAATTGAACCCTTTTCGCATGCCTAGTGGTGTTAGGATTAACCCCTCTGCCATGCTATCAAGTAATGTTGGCATGTTAAACAGTTCCTCCTCGTCCAAGAAAACCTTCCTCGGCGATTCTTCCACCACTGACATGGGATTGTTCTTTTTCGAACCAAAACTAGAACATTGTTTGAAGTCATCAATATTGTCTGCTGCTTCCATCGCAGCAGATTGTATGTCCCTTATAGAAGCTGACCTAGCTTTTGGCAACAAATGAGCTGATCCAGGAAAATTCAAAGGGGTAGAATCTCCTCTCAGAGCCAGAGCAGCCACATCATAAGCCCTAGCAGCCATTTCAGGGCTCGAGAACGTACCTACCCACATCCGAGACTTGTTTCGTGGCTGTCTCAGCTCACAAACCCACTTCTCTTTTCTTTGTCTCACGCCTCTGTAAACAGGATGGCGAGTCTCCTTAAACTTTTTTCTTCCAGCCTTTCGCTTTTGCATGCTCATTTTCACCCCAGCTTGGGAGTAAATTGGAGCTTGGTGACCCTTTGAAGTCGAAGAAGATGAGTTCTCTTCTCTGCGTTCCATAAACTTACTTGACAAGAACAACTCGAGTATATGCTTACTTCGAACTGACAAGTCAAACAAGTATATTTCACTATAATGTATAGAAATTTCAGGGCATACAGGAATGAGGATTGAGGAATAAGAAAACAGTAAAGTACAAACTATAACACACAACTGCATCAAGGAATGAGGTTTCTGGGCGTCGGGAATTAGATGGCCAAGTGAGTTTGTCATTCGTAGATGGTTTTATTAATGACTAAACCATCAGACACGATACAGAGATCTCTGATGTTTTCTGGATTACAGCGCGAGGATGGAAAACTTCAACGTGAAACACGTGTTTTAATTTAAGGATTTTCCCACGTGGAGCACTTCACTACCTGCGAAGCACGTGGAGAGGAGGGTATTCTTTTTCTTCTTTGTTTTTTGACTTTTTCCCTATTTCATACGGAACAAATTTCCAAAACATCCAAAGTATTAGCTAATTCCTGCTGAATTGATAGAACACATTAACTTTGATCTGGGAAGGAAAATTTGAGGGCATGATTTAAAATAAGTAATAAAAAAAGATAAATTGATAGGTGAAAGAGTACAATCACTAGATACATGAGAAATATGATAAAATTGTGTTTTTAGTGGTAATAAGAACAACCTGAAAATTTCCACCGAAAAAACAAAAGACCAACCTGAAGGACGGTGGTGTTGAATTCCAAAAGCCGCCGCATCTCATGCATGTGTTGGACGTTTGACGACTCCATGTCGGTCAGCGGACATGATCAAATTTTTTGGTCCAAGTCCTTCAGGTTTGCTCCTCAAGTAACTGAGATTAATCGTGGAATACCAAGAGATTTGTCATCGTTAATGTTCTTCTTCTATTTAAATTTATAAATAAAATTTCCATTTGACTGAGAAACCATTTTAAATTCACTGTATATCCTTTTCATATAGTGTATTTTAAACTGACACAAGAGCAACACTCCTTTTTCTTCTTGTCTTTAGTTTCTATACTTCCGAACAAAATGCTTGTTTATGATTGACTCTACTACTAACCTAAGGAAAGAGAGGCTAAATTTCCTCCGACCTATCAGTTACAGTTAATCTCGTAGTAAGTTCTATTCAGGAAATCGAACTCAATTTCGTAAGTTATGAAAAGAGAATAGTAACTTTTAAGTCGATTAATAATTGATACTAACATGGGATTTCAACAAACAAAACTTCTCTCTTATGACTATAGAAGACTATGGAAACTTGGGTTAATTATGGTCTGCTCTATTGATAATAGAAGACTTCGGAGACTAGATTTATTTGTTGTCTGCTCAACTATTTTTCTGTTTGGGCTTTACGGGTTATTGGACTCATTTTTAGGCTATGCTCTTCTTCAATTAGCCCACAACCAAGTTTGTTATTTTGTTTCAGGTATGTTGTTTTTGACAAAACTATCCTACCAGATTCTGTTTTTTTGTATCTTGAATCATGCCTATAAATATAAGCAATTGTTCATTAATAAAGTAAGAGAGAAAGTTTTTGCTTCACTGTGTATTTTAACATGGTATCAAAGCGTACCTTCTTTTACTTCTCTCCTCTATCGACTCCAATACTTCTCCTTGCCTTGATCTAGAATCAGTGTTGTCACGTCCGGTCCATCTTGCGCCAATTTAGCTGGCAACTAAAAGTAAACACAATTTCATATCAGTAGTCCTAAAGACCATCCAGCCTCACCATATTACCTCCACCCTAATGAAAACCCCTCCTTTATTTTAGTGTCTTATCTTATAACCGGACCCAATTACCATTCATGGTCCAGGTTAATCAGAATGACTTTGTTGTCAAAGAACAAATTAAAGTTCATAGATGACAGTATTATTGTGCCCAACAAAGAAGATCCTACTTACATATATTGGAAAAGATTCAATACCATGGTGTTGTCCTGGTTGATGTGAACAGTCAGTGAGTCCATTGCTCAGAGTGTTATTTGGTTGGATTTAGCAACTGATGTATGGAAAGACCTACATGACAAATTCTCACAAGCAGTTTCCTTCCATATTTTAGACTTGCAAGAAGAAATTTATAGTTTCAAACAAGGAAGACTTTCCATCTCTGATTATTGCACTCATTTAAAAATGCTATAGGATGAGTTTCACAATTTAGGACCACTGCCTAGATACAAATGTCACCCTCAATGTCATTACGATATGCTGAACATTATTAAATCTTACCAAGATAGTGATTGTGTTATTCGTTTTTTAAAAGACCTAAATGAATCTTATTCCACTGTTAGATCACAAGTCATGCTGATTGAACTACTACCTGATATCAAATAGGTCTTCTCCATGGTAGCTCAATATGAATGACAACTTCATTCCATTACATCACAATCACCCAATTGTAAATCTCAAGCATTCTATGCCAAAACAGACACCCGAAAACACTTTAAGTCAAACAAAAAACTATTATGTCCTTTTTGTGGTTACAAAGGACATGCAGAGGACAAATACTATAGCAAACATGGGTTTCCACCCAATTTTTCATCAAACAATGGAAAACAAGTACTTACCAAACAAGAGACAGTTTCAAACATAAATCTAAATCTGTCAATCATACAGAAACTCACCTTGAACCCGCCACAAATGCTAGTCATATTGCTCCAACCATGCACAAAGAAGCATCCTCCCCCAGTCACAACTTCAACCTAACACCAGAAAAATACTGTCAGTTGAAGGACTTACTGAGCAAAGAAAAGGATACCTCACACAACTCAGCTTTTGTACCTTAAATCAACACCATTACCAAAGATATCAAATCTCTATCTGTCAAACCTTCCTTATGGTCTTCTACTTGGATTTTGGATTCAGCAGCTACAGATCACATTATCTACAACCTACATTTGTTCACTGAATACACCACAATTCAGGATCTGACAGTAAGGCTCCCGAATGGTCAGCATGTACCTGTCACACATATTGGCTCAGTGCATATCTTCTCTTATCCTGATTAATGTTCTTTATGTTCCTTTTTTTTCTTTCAACCTTATTTTTATTAGCCAGCTTACCTCTTACTCACACTGCACACTGACTTTTACCAAACACTCATATGTCAATCAGGAACTTAACACTTTGAAGACGATTGGTTTTGCTAAGCATTCTAATGGAGTCTATTATCTCACCCCTCTGCCAGCCACAAGCCTATACTATCACACATCAATCAAACTGTCTTTGGCATAAACACTTAGGACATCTATCAAATGCAAGACTCAAATTGTTATCTAGCATAGACAATTCTGTTGTTTTTCAAAATATTACTCAATGCAAAACTTGTCATTTTTCAAAACAAAGAAGATTACCTTTTAACTTGAGTTCTTCAATTGCTTCCTCTTGCTTTGACATTGTGCATGTTGACATTTGGGAGCCTTATCACACAGCTTCCATTCATAGCCATCAGTTCTTCTTGACTATTATTGATGATCCCAGTCGTATGACCTAGGTATATTTAATGAAACATAAGTCAAAAACTAGAGACTTAATAAAAAAAATTGCCTATGTGGAATAACAATTTACAAAGCAAATAAAGTGCATAAGAAGTGATCAAGGAACTGAATTTTCAATGACTGACTTCTTTACAAAAAATGGTGTTTTACACAAAACCACCTACATTTAAACACCTCAACAAAATGGAAGGGTTGAACGGAAACATCAGCACATCCTTAGTGTGGCAAGAGCCCTAAAATTTCAAGCTAACCTCCTAACCAAATATTGCTCAGAATGTATTTTACATGCAATTTTCCTTATCAACCGCATTCCTACCCCCTGTTATCAAACAAATCACCTTATTCAATTCTATTTGGAGCTAATCCTACTCTTGCACATTTAAAAGTATTCAGTTGTCTCTATTTTGCTTCCATTAAAGAAGCAAACAAAGGAAAACTAGATACTAGAGCAAGAAAAAGGTATTTTCTTAGTTTTTCTACAGGTACAAAGGGCTACAAAATTCTTGATCTGGACACAAAGCAATTCTTCTTATCAAGGGATGTCATCTTTTATAAAAATACCTTACCTTTTCAAAACCTTCCCTATCATAATTCCATTATACCAAGCTCACTCCTACCCTCAACTGATAATTCTCCTTCCTATGTTAACACTCAAGCACCCCTTATACCGACTGATTATGTACCATCTACCAGCTACTCTCCCCCACCTTCACCTCAGCCTCGACGCTTTATTAGACAAATTAAGCCACCATCTTACTTAAAAGACCATACCTGTCCTACCTTGTCCCATACCTCTCCTCACTCAATTTCCTCAGTCATGTCCTATAATAACCTATCCTCTTAACATAGACATTTTTCCTTAGCTCTTGCAGCTTTAAAGGAACCTACCACCTACCATGAGGCTATGCAATACACTGAAGGGTAAGATGCAATGCGTGTAGAATTAAAAGCCTTAACTCAAAATGACACTTGGGAACTCACCTTTTTACCTCCTGGAAAAACAGCAATCGACTACAAATGGGTGCGTCAGTATAAGTTACATCAAGATGGTTCCATTCACTGCTACAAAAGCAGACTTTGGCTAAAGGCTTCACTCAGCAGGCAGGAGTGGATTATACCGAAACTTTCTCTCCTGTAGTCAAACACTGTCCGCCTGTTGCTTGCTCTCACTGCATCTCAGGATTAGCATCCTCATTAGCTCGATATCAATAGCGTCTTTCTTTATGATGACCTCAAAAAAGAAGTCTACATGAAGCCTCCTCCGGGACTTCCTCTACTTGACTCAAAATTAGTCTGTAAGTTAAAGAAAAGTATTTACGGTCTCAAACAAGCCAGTAGAAAATGGCACGAAAAGCTTACTTCTGCTCTAATTTCGATCGGGTTCCTGTAGTCTACCATGTTTACAAAGACGGACAACAACAACTTCATCGTTCTCATCATTTATGTTGATGATATATTATTAGCCAGTAAAGACTTAAATCTCATCAAAAAGCTCTAAAGATTTTTTAGATGTTACTTTTCAGATAAAAGACCTCAGCATTGCCAAATACTTCCTTGGTTTGGAACTGGATAGATCATCTATCGGCATCAAACTCTCCAAGAGGAAATACACCCTTGACTTGCTAACTGAAGCTAGTTTCTTGGATTGTAAACCCCATACCTACACCGATGGTTCCAAACACCAGATTGACTGCCACTAGAGAACCTCATACTGATGTAACAGGTTATCGTCACCTCATTGGAAAGCTTTTGTACCCCACAATCATCAGACCGGACATTAGCTTCGCCGTCCAACAGCTCCCCCAGGTTTTGGACAGACCCACCAGCAACCACGTACATACGGCTCAGAGAGTCTTACGATACCTCAAGAGCGCTCCCAGCCAAGGCATCCTTTTTCGTCATGACACTACTGTACAACTGCACGCGTTCTCCTATTCGGATTGTCTGGACTCTCAAAAATCAGTCACTGGCTTCTGTTTTTTCTTGGGCTCCTCCCTCATCTCCCGGAAGTCCAAGAAATAACCCACCGTTTCCAGGAGCTCCTTAGAGGTCGAATATTGCTCCCTTGCAACCACCTCGTGCGAGCTCCAATGGCTACTATATCTGCTTCAAGACTTCGACTTTCGATACCCAACCATTACCTACCTTTATTGTGACAATCAATCAGCCATCCACCTTGCCAAGAACCCAGTTTTTCATAAACAAACAAAACACATCGAAATCGACTGCCACTTCGTTCGTGAAAAAATTAACTTCGGGCTTATTCATCTCCTGCCGGTGGCATCTCACTTTCAACTCGCTGATGTTTTTACTAAATCTCTCCCACAGTCTTAGTTTGAAACCCTAATCTCTAAGCTTGGAATCCAAAATGTCTTCCAGCTTACAGTGGGCTGATACGAACATGGGATTTCAACAAACAAAACTTCTCTCTGATGACAATAGAAGACTTTGGAAACTTGGGTTAATTTTCATCTGCTCTATTGACAATAGAAGACTCTGGATACTAGATTTATTTGTTGTCTGCCCATCTGTTTTATTGTTTGGGCCTTATGGGTCATTGGACTCATCTTTAGGCTATGCTCTTCTTCAGTCAGCCCACAACCAAGTTTGTTATTCTGTTTCAGTTATGTGACAAAATTGTCTCACCAAATTTTGTGTTTCTGTATCTTGAATCATGCCTATAAATATAGGCAACTGTTCATTAATAAAGTAAGAGAGAAAGTTTTTGCTTCACTGTGTATTTTAACAATAATATAAAGAACACAAATTGACATACATGTAAATAAACAACAAATTCTCTCTTTTTAAATATAAATTAAATTCTTTATTGATCAAAACTTAACACCACAAAAAATGGGTATTTAGCGACAGAAATTACCAACAAAATATAAGGGTTTTCTGTCGGCAAGCGAATTTGCAGAGGAAATTACCAATCATATGAGTCGTCTAAAAAATGACTGTCGGAAATCTTTAGCGACGAAATATAAATACTTCATCAGGAATTTGCCAACGAACAATTTTTTTCCACTGCTAAATATAGCGATGAAATTTTTAAGTCCGTCAGTAATATTGAACATCATCGGAACATTTAGCGACAGTAAGTTATTTTCTGTTGGTAAATTTAGCAACAGATATTGTATGTGAGTCGGTAAATTTAGCGATGGTAAAGTTCCGTCAAAAAATTTTGCGATGGTAAGTAACTTTTACAAACACAAATTATGCACCTATAATAAAGATAAAAGGTAAATAGTAAATTTATATGCTAGATTACGCAAAATAAAATAAAAGCCTTACAAAATACATTTTTTTTACTTTTTCTCTGTTGACCTAACATCATAAAAACCTTATCTAAAGTTAAGTAAGAACCAAAAGTAATGGAGTGACATAAAATAGAGAAAGAATGGTAAGCATTTTTGTTTTTGCATTTCTTATCATAATCTCAGTTTTATTAAGAATATACCCAACAAATACATTTTTCACTCTATCTCAAGTTTTTTCTCTTCGAATTTCACTCGCCCATCATAGTCAACTATTGGGATAACACAAATATTAATTGTGAAATAGTAGGTATTTAAATGAAAAATAGTTGGGTATTTGATATGCGATAAAAGATACTGTGAAACGTGAATGAAAAATGTTGGGTATTTGAGAGTGGAAAGGATAAGAAAACTTAAATGAAACACTAAAATGGATAGACATGTCACATCCATCTCAAAAAAATAACAAATGGAAAAGGCAGTGAGTTAATATATACTAGAGGAAAAAGATAATTCATCAAATAGTTTAAACTAAAATAGGTGGCTTAGTGGAAGTGGTAACTTTGATCTATGTAATAACTGTTTTGTCTAAAATATGGTTATAGTAGTCAATTTGTCATTATATCTACGTGAATAAAAAGAATATTATTAATACATATAAAGAGTACCATCATAACTTATAAAGAATACGCTTTATACAAAGTATACCATAATTCAATGTAAAAAATATCATCATGATACTAGTAAGTATAATCTTTACTTTAATATGTCAATACCACAACTGAGTGCAAACAATACCATAATATATAAAGAATATCATGAATTTATACAAACTATACCATGAGTCTATATAAAAAACATCATTGCACTGTATAAATAAGTACCACCTTTACTTTAATATATTAATACCATAATTGAGTACAAAGAATACCATCATAACTTAATACTATGACTCTATAGAAATTATGCTACAAATCTACATAAGAAATATCATCATAATATATATAAGAGTGCTATCTTTACTTTAATTTTTCATTGCACTATACAAATAAGTATCAACTTTAATATGTTTATACCATAATTAAGTATAAATAGTATCAACATAATATCTAGAAAATACTATGACCACACAAATTATATCATAACTCTATATAAAAGTACCATCACACTATACAAATAAATACTATCTTTACGTTAATATGTCAATACCACAACTAAGTATAAAGAATACCATCACAATATATAAAAAATTACCATAACTCTATACAACAAATAACACAACACAATAATCAAAGCACAATTTTAGTTTTTTTAAATAGTATGTTTTTTTTAGTTCACACAAATGTTCGTTATATGATCATAAGTAGATTAACTTCTATGTTATTTTTTAATTCCATTTATGGCTTATTCATTTTTTAGTTATGCAAAAATATCATGTATTAATTCATTATCAAAAATGGTTAGTCATTTGAGAATATGGTGATTTTCATAAAGTTCATAGGTTCTGGGAACTAGTAATTATTGAATTAAAATATTTGAACTTTATATATATCTTTGGATGTTAAAGGCCAATAGTAGTACATTTATTGCAATCAAATGTCCAACCTCTATTTGAGTAAGGGACATTGAGTTGTAACATAACAAAAACAAGAACACTTCAATTTTAGGCATAAAATTTAATTACAAAATGTCTTCATTCCAAAAATGTATGCAAGGCCAATTAGTTGATCACTAAACAAAATATATCATCAATGCAACATATTGGTGGTCATTGAGAAGAAAAATTATTGTATAATTCAAGAGATCTCTACGAACGCCACTACCTTTGCTTACTTAAATCATACTTAAGTGGGGACCATTTTATCCTAAAAATAAATTCTATTCATGTGAACTTCTGAAGTTCAACTCACTTTCATATTCAGTTTGTATTTGATTCATGACTAAATAGGTTACATTTTTCAGATTTTCTACTGTCACAATTTTTTTCTTGGCTGATAGTTAATCAACTTCACCCTGTTTATGTTTACACAGCTAGACTTCTCGATTGCAAATGCAAGTCTACATGCACTAAATGCATACTATTGAAGACGAAGTCAGTTCCAAATAAAAAGGAGGTAACTATTCATGCCTGAGAAAATGATAGTCCTAGTCAAATAAGAAGCAAGAGGTTCGATTTCCCCAGCATTTTAAAATGAGAAAGATATATGATATCAAATGTAACTTTGTTGTTTGGACCTAAAACTAAGGAAATAATCCAAAACAAAAGTATGACATGGTGTTTGAGTACCGTAGTACTATAATAATTTGTTTTAAATTTTTTTTACAATAATTCCCCCACACCAAACCTTTGCTCGCCCTCGAGCAAACATGTCAAACCACTACACTCTATCAATTCATTCTTCATAAGATTAAGTGCACACATTCCGTTAACTTGGGCCAGCAAGACTTAGGTTGCAATATACATCATAATCACTTTTCACCGATACAAATAAACAAAGTCAAAATAAGACATCTTTGTTCAAAAGGCAAGTATGAAACCAAAGTGGATTCTTCTTATAGATTTCTCTCTTACACTCAAGTGTTTGAGGTCAAAGTATTTCTCTCAAATCTCTCTCTAACAGATTGCACTACCATAGGCTTGCAAATTTACCAGTTATCATTCATTCGAATTACATGAGTTCGTAGATCATAAGGAGTTTATTATGGATTGTAATAAGGCTAGGTTTAAAGGTAAGGTAAAAATAGAAAAGGTTAATCACAAGCATTCACAAAGTACCAAGTAAAAGGGACACTCACATTCAAATTCTGAGACAAACACATGAATACCAAGGACTACAACTACTCATTACTAACTAATGCTACTATGCTTTATTCTTTTTCTTTTTCTTCTCTTCTTTTTCCTTCTTTTTTTTCTTTTCTTTCTTCTTCCTTTCTTTTTTTTTCCTTTTTTTTAGGCTAAGAACAAGGGAGAGCAATAAAAACAAGAGAAATTACTAGCAACATGATTTAATAAACACATGAACAGAAGTACCTATAAAAATATCTCAGAATACAATACAGAACAAAAGTCCCAAATTAATCAGTACTTTAGTAAACTTGTAATAAGGTAAGGCTAATGGGGTTTTTGGGTTTCAATGTAAAGTGATTGATTGAAAAACAACAAGTTTAAAGGCTCAAAAGTGTTTGCAAAGGGAAAATAACTAGGTGGGTCATTTTTAAGCTAAAGGGTGTAAAAGCATAGAAGGCCTTAATCATTTCTATAAACCATGTAATCAAACAATTTCAATCCGGTTCAGTGCAAGTTTTGAAGGCAAACCTGATTAGAGAAGCATCACACAATACAAAGAATTAAAATGACATAAAGATGATGTCATTAAAGCTCAATTCCACTTACAGGTTTAATTTAAGAATTCACCTTAATTCCACAATTACCTCATCACTCAAATGTCAAATTTTTGACTAAGTTTACAAGATCAGCTATTGCAATCAATCCGCATGATTCATTTTAGACTCACATAGCCCAATTTAATTTTATGAATACATTTAATCTCATCCAAACTAATATGATAAAGCTTGATGACTTAACATGCAACACAAGCATGAAAAGAACAAAAAAATTTAATGAAAAGAAAATCAAAGGAAGGCAAAGCCACACATAGTCAGACGTGTATTCCAATTCCCCCACACCTAGACCAACATTGTCCTCAACGTTCAAAAACAACAAAAGCACAAAAGAGGGATGGGAACAGAAGTACTCCCCTAGATTGAAGACGCCATATGCAACTTTGAAATGAATGATTGCAGCTTCCTTTTCAAACGCCTACAAACAAAACAAACCAAAGAAAACAAGTAAAATCCTCAAACCAAACACCCAAAAGATATGCAAAAAGGAGAAAAACACATAAAAGAAAGGGATACTGATGGGTTGCCTCCCATCAAGCGCTTATTTAAGGTCATAAGCTTGACCCTTGGCATATGTACATCATCCATTATCGAATGGATGCTTGAGCTCAACAGGAAGCATGCTCAAACTCCGTGAGAAGCCTAGAGCAACTTCCCTTGAAGTCAACTCCTTCTCAACATGATGCTCCATGACTTTTGATGAGTGAAACTTCATTGTTTCACCATCATACTCTAATGTGCACTCGTATTTTCGGGCATCGCCCTTCTCACACCAGGATGGTCTCTGTAAAAATAACGCCAATGGTTGTGGAGACTTAACATCCTGCTTGCCACCTTTGATCTTCAGCTCGCTTGCCCACAGCTCATTCGACTTATATGTGATTAGCGACTTTTCTTCTTCTTGTTCTTCTTCTTCTTTTACCTGTAAACAACTAAGAAAAGGAAACGAAATTCGGTTAGTGATAACATGAACTACATCACTTACGTTACGAGGTTGCACATCCTCCATCTTTTCTCGAACTATAACCTTTTCCTCTTCTAACTCCCCTTGCTCTTCCTTTATTGCTGCTGGGTTCTCTAAATGATCTCTACTCTCCGAAGGAATGCACAACTCTTCCGCATCACTCTCTTATTGGCTAAGAACTATTGCAGATACTCGAGCTTCCATGCACCTAACCACGTCCGTTAAGTGGCTTAATTGATCTTCGACAGTCTTCAAGCTACTCATCGTTTCTTGCTGGAATTTAAGAGTGCTCGTTGCCAAACTCATTACGATCTCCTCCAAAGATATCTTATCAGCTTGTGGTGGCGATAGTGGAGGTGAAGGTTCTGGCTGGAAGTAGGACTGCTCTTGATAGTAACTCGGTGGAGAAGTGAATCTGTACTATGTATCCTACAAAAAGGAACACGTACAAAAAGAATAACCCAAAAATGAGCAAACTTCACATACCTTAGTTTGTTTGTCATCCCTTGGTACTTGCACGACTAAGGGTGTGAAAATCTCTACTTGATGGTCAAACCTGGAAGTAGCAACAAATGGAAACTCATCATCATAATAAGAATAATATGAAAAATCATAATCAAAAGTATACTGATAGTGAGCCATGCCGCTAAAAGATCTAAAAATCAGAAAAAGTTGTGAAACTAAAACAAACAGAAGATAAGGTAAACATGAGCAACGAAACCAAAAAAAAAACAAAAACATCAATGGAAAAACCGTTAAGAAATTCCTCGGCAACAGCGCCAAAATTTGATACTGCTATCACCTGCAACCAAATTTAAAAAGAAACCAACTTCCTGCAATCCAAATTAATGTAGTAGTGGAAAGTAGGGATCGTTCCCACGAGAAATTTTTAACAGCAAAGGTTCTAAGAGTTTAAAACTAAAACAAATGGGGGAGTTTTGGTTCACGTAATTTAAGAAATTAAAATGACTGAAATTAATTTAACGTAATTTAAATGAAATTAAAATGGCAGAAATTAAAAATAACAAAAATATTCAAATCTGAAAATTCAGTGAACAAACCTTGGTTTCGGGTCATCGATGTTATCGAACTGATATGGATCCTCGATATAAAACTCAATCCATTAACAAACAATCATTAGGGGTTATTTTCTCTTAAGATTAAATGAGTAGAAACATGTATTCTAAACATTCTTACTAATCAACAACTTAGATACGATCTTAAATTTAATTAATTAATAGAATTACGAACTAAGAAACCAATGAATAAGACAACATATGTACGACATGCATTTAATCTAGTTAAGTGTCTTCTTAGAATTTCCAACTCTAACGTGAAGATGATAATCCTAATTACTACTTCTGATTAACAAGACTGAACATCATATCCTACTAATCTAGCTGTAAATTAAAATCAATTCCTAGTTGCGCACCCTAGAAATCAATAAATTCAATTATGAAAAATAATTCAGAAGACACTTAATATCCATCAATGAAAGAAACTTTATTTAGAATCTCACCATACTAGATGATAACACGGTTCCCTTCAACCAAGAAGAAAAGTTTAGCTACTCACAACAAAAGTAAGAACAAATAGAATAATAACAAAAGATAAAGTCTCCATCCCTGATCCTTTATGAAAAATACAAAAATTCTCAAAGAAAACTAGAAACTAGTGCAGAAAAATTCTGCAGAAAATGGAAAAACCAGAAGAAGAAAACAGCCTAGGCTCTATGCATGAACAGTACACCTGAACAGTGCACGACCTCTCCTTTATGCTTTTCGATCCCATCTTTTTCCATGATCCTTAGCAGATCACATCTCTCACATATTCAGGTTGCAAATCTCTAGCAATCTAATCTTCCAAGACTATGAAAATCTCAAACGAATCAGATTTGAATTTGAAAACAGAATTTGCAGATGGTTTCCATCCTTGCACGTGCCAACGCTTAGTCACTGAATTTGGTTCCAATCTGGAAATTTCGGGTTATCTTTATTTCCTTTGCATCTTTTCGATTCAATTTTATCTCTTCAGTGTTAAAAATCACCTGAGAACAATTAAGGGACAAATCCATCAATTTTGAATAATAATTTTAACACATGAGAGAGATTTATATACCAAATGCATGCAAAATTACAACTTAGTAGTCCATTATTCATCAACATTTCATTAAATACGTTCAAACAACAAATGAACCAACCACAATTCAAAAAACGCAGAATACCCACATTCATCAAAACAAAACCACGTTCATTTATATAAGCATTTAACAACGAAATTTTTCGCAGACAAAATCAACCCAAGAGCAAAGCACTATGGACGATTAACCTCGTATAACTAAAGACGATGTATGATGGATGATGATTTCGGAAGATGGATGATGATTTCTGGAGAGAAGATAGACAGGGACGGTGATAAAGAACAAAGGAAGAAGAAAAAATGACACGGGGGAGGGAGGGGAGGGTTTTCGAGTAAGTTTAAGCTAAAACTAAAACCAAACGACGCCGCTTTCATTTAAATGAAAAACTAAATTACCGACAGAAACAGTTTCTGTCAATATTTACCGAAGAAAACTGCTTCTATTGGTAATTTGTTGATGCATATTTTTCTGCCAACCATTGTCAACTATTTTTAGGATGAATTTTACTATTCCATCGCTATATTTCGTCAGCAAAATCTTGAAAATAATTTTCCTACACTTTTATCGACAAATATTTTGTCCATCTCAAAAAATCATTTTTTCTGATAATTTTACTGACAAAAAATTAATTTCTGTTACTAATTTACTACAGATTTTTTTTGTCAATAATTTGTAAATTTTTTATAGGGTAAACATTTGATCCATAGCAATAGCACTTAAAAAACGACGAGTTATCAACTACCAAAAAGCACTGAATGTGACATCAAATAAATTTAAAAGAAGTGGCCTAATGGCTTCAACTCCTCACTTAAGTCTTTCCTCTACAGGAGGTCTTGAGTTTGAGTCATGCCAAAGGAGGTGAAATAGGAAATTTGTCCTATTGATGATCCTCTAGCTCCCTGGGCACAGCTCCTTGATCGGATCAATTACGGATGTCTCGCTTCCAGCGGCAGTGTGAGAGTTGAAGCTACTAGGGAACCTGAGGGCTGCTGGGAACCTGATGCTGTGTAGAGGGCCAGCGATCAATCAGCAGTTGACCAATCAAGTATGTGACGACTCCTTGTGCGCAGAAGTGTACAGGCTACGTAGGAACCTGAGAGATCTTAGGGTTCCAGATTTACATCCTTTAGAGTTCTTGGGGTGGGGCTTTAAAAGCTTAGAATTAGTTCGGCTAAGCTGGGAAACTTAATCTAATTAAAAATAAAAAAAAAACTCGGTATTCTCCAAGTGACTGCTGATCAATCAATTGAAAAACGTGCTGCAGCTATCAATACGAAGTTGCTTTTCCCCACGAGCTTTCTGCTGTTCCCAAGTCAATGTAGTCAACTAGAATTATGTGTTGCTTTCAGGTTCGTCGTACTCAAGTCTATCCATTGTTTCAAGTTCATGTATGCCGGAAGTTTAAAACGTGTGTACATGTATAGTCTTTTTCAAACAAATCAAAACTTGTATTATATTCGTTTCTGTAATATAAAGAAATTCACACTGGGTGTGAAAAAAAGAGCTCGGGATTCTTGGGATAATGTTAAGTGTATTTTATCAAATATAGTTAGAATAAGAATGCAGTTTAATCATATGAAGTACGACGTCGCTCCCTCGGGTGGGCGGAGCTACGTCATATTGCTCATTCATGTGGGGAGATGACAAGACTCACAATTGGAGGCCAAGTCCACTATAAATGCCTCCTATTACTTGACTGGAACCCCATTTTCGTGCCAAATATCATCTTACTCATGCTGAAAAACGTCCCAACATGTTACTTCTTTTCTATCTTAAAATGTGCAAAAGATGTTACTAAAATATAAAATTTTAATCTATAATGAGTGTTTGGGTCAAATGGTGCCAGCACTAGAATAGACTCTTGTATTGCCTTCCCTTCCTCCCCTTTCACCTTATCAATAACTTGGTAAAACTTAAATTTATAAACTAATGTGGAATGGAGCGGCTTATGTTAAAAACTATCTTTTCAGGAGGAGTAGCTAATCACTTAATTGGCTGAAGTTATATTAAAAAATCCTACTAGGGATTAGTACTTGAGAATTGATACTCTAATTTCACAAACTATCATTTGATTTTAATTTTTTATTAATTTATTTCCATTAAATTGTACTCCGTCTGTCATGGGTTAATATACATGTATTTAGGAATTTATTCAATATATTCATAAGTTTTGTGTATTTTAGAAATAGCACATGTGAGCTCTTCTATTGTAAAAAGAAAAAAAATGTAAGAAAAATCTATGATAGGTTAGATTGTTAGTCATCATTTGGGTATTAAGCTCATCTTATGAGATCATTTCTTATGTACCCGAATCACTGTTCCTCTCTGTCAGGAATTCGAAAATAGAATATCAATTCCCTCATCTCATTTGAACAAATTTTGACATTGAATAGGTTAAGTGAAAGAAAAGGTCAATATTGTTTTCATTCCAAAATATGTTGACTAGGTTTCCTCGATCACATGGAAAAGATATGATAGCGAGGGAAAAAAGAATATCATATGGATTAAATTTGTGACCTCAAAGTCTTGACTCGGTCCACTCGACAATTTTACACTTGGTCAAGTTGGCAAATAAGTTGTTGCCACAGCAAAAGGGTCATTTCTTATGTTCTGTGAACAACGTAATGGGCTTTGACTAATAAAAATAAACCAAGACAATATGCTATAGTCCACCTTGGATAGACTCTCAAGGGCTGCCTCCAAAAGGGTCCATTTGATTTCATCAATGTACAAGTTTAGTGCGATAAAGGCAATGGCCTCGAGATAAAACGATGAAAGAAGAAGAGCAATGAAGTAACACCAAAATATGGCAAGTTTGAGTTGTGGGATGTCCTTGGACACATTCGGTCGGAGCTGACATATTTTAAGTGGTAGGACCTTGTCTTCTTTTAACTCGTATGAAGAGCACTTTTAACTGGTAGACTAGTTCCATGAGATTGATAGATTGGACTATGGTTTTTCACAAGACTTTTAGCTTTTATCTGAATCAATCAACTAATTAGACTCTTCCATTTTTGTAAATCAAATTAAACTTGTAATTACAATGATACAATATGTGTGACAATTTGATAAGATCTAGATATTTTGATTCATAATCTGAATTTTAAACTTAATTTTACGCTCGTTAGTTTTATAATCATCTGTGTGAGTAATACAATTTCTGCATATGAAAGGAAATTTTTATCTATCTGATTGGATGGTCGAACAGACTGCACTGATCTGAGAAAATTGGAATCGTTTCCTGCCATGGCTTTTGTGGTTAGGCTCAGCACAAAGAAAGAAAGAAAGAAAGAAAAGGCTTATCAGGGAATTGGAATGGAATCCAATCTTCAGAGACATGTCACTTTGAAGAGAATTTGTCACTTTTTACATAAAAAAAGTGGCTTTTATGTAGTCCTTTCGCAGGCAACCGGCGAGCCTACAACGGTCCATCATAGGGTGTTTCAATTTGACCTGAGAAATAGAGCGGGTCTGTAAAAGGTTCGTAACTTTAGCCGATTTGATAGAGTAGGCTAGAGTCTGTAAAAGGTTACCAACTTTAGCCTATTTGAAAGAGTAGGCTTTTCTCCCTTCAAGGAAAAACTGTCCCGACTCGGTACTAAGATGTTCCGAGTTTTGTTAGAGCTTTTGATAGTAGCTGGTTCTAAATGGGCATGAGGGTTAATGGTAAGTGTTGCTCTTGAAATTGTTCCCTAATTTAGAGTCTAACATAGTATTGGCTTGCGGACTTAAACAAAGGGCCAGGAATTAAAAAGAAAAGCAGAGAAAAATAGTAAAATACATATACTAAGGGCCAGGAATTGTACACGTCGGGTCTGATTTAGCAGGGATACATTCACCTTTTCTTATTTCACTTGCATATATATACTCCCATCTAGCCTTTTGGATCTTCCTTCTACTACGATTTTACCCTTAATACTGGATGTTAGTCTATACTCTTAAATTAATACTTGATCCCCCCCAAAATTTAAAAGAAAATATTAACCAAAGAACCTTAACCCAAAATTAATCTCCAAAAATGTCCTGACCATATTCGATCCCAGTTAAACCACCAAGTTCCTCAGTCAATTCCTCAACCAACAATCCGAAGACCCCAAGTTCGATCTCTAAAGCCGCCTCTCCCACTTGCTCTTGGTATCTCTTCCACCTATCAAGTTCTCTATAGAAATCTTGTTCCACCATCATATCAATGGTGGTAGATTCCACCTCCTTCCATGACTCCAACCTCTGACAGACCCTTCTCACGGTTGTTACTTCTGCATCCAAGTAACGGTTCTGCTCTCTTTTCTCCTCTTCAATGAGGTCTGAAACCAGCCTTTTCATGTCTCTTGAGATTTTTTTCATAGAATTGTAGCTTGGTTTGTTTAAATGTTCTAAGATGATCCTGTCAATCTCATCTTCCATACTCAATGCTACCGACTCCTCGCTTTCAGATTCAATTTCGTCGTGTAGGTCATGGAAATCATTGTCCTCATCATCAGCTTCATTCTCTTGTTCCAACATTCTCTTCTCAAGTTCAACAGGATCTAACTCTGCCAATTTCTCAAACCGCCGGAGCTTCCGCAATAGCTGCTGCCGTGTTCCTGGAAATGGAAAAGGAAATGAACTTCAGTATTCATAACTTTGAACCAATCAACAAGAATATCCAACAAGCTCAACATAAATGTGTAGGACTATGCAACTGAAATGGCAAATGCATTGAGGCAGAGTTCAGAATCAAGAAGGTTGTCAATTAAATCTGATTGATTCCCCTGCATCTAAACCACGAGTGTAATTAAATGCAGAGTTTACTTTTAAGAGTAACTCCAAAGAGACCAAGTACAGGGGCATGTTCAGTTCCTGTACACAAGTACATAGATATTAAATATTGCCAATTTGATTTTACCTAATTCAATTCTTGTCAACACCAAACAGATAATTTAATGGGTTCCACCAAACTAAAGCTATTATCAAGATAAGAGCAGACCGGAATCATCAATACGTTTGGGTTAGCGCTTATCTAGTGAGTGAGTCAAATGACTACTAAAGCAATTATTAGGAACCAAGAAAAGCTAGAGGTCACCTTCCACCATAAATTATTAAATTTCGATCGCAATTCTTATGTTACACCAAGTTAAGTTTATTTCGCACTGCCCGGTTAAATGTCTTTCAGGAATGTCTATACCAAAGTACTTCAAGTTCCTATAAGGAGTACGAGGCAGAAGCTAAAATACGCGTAGCTGTGTAGTTAAATTAAATCAGGCCTTTTAAGCATTTCAACAATAGCAACTAAATAAAGCAACAAAACCACAACTGAAGTGGGCTCCACCAATTTTAAGTCACCGGCAAGCTCCAACAACTCCAAACATGAGACCCATCTACGATTCATACAAAAAAGACTCTCCAAATCTTCTAAAAGGATTATGTTGCTGGAACCACACACGCAGTTACGAAACCTCTCCTAACACTGAACCCTTGTGGGTCACATATGAACTTGAGGCTACGACAAAGAAAGTAGCGGCTACATTCATTAACCAACCTTGGCCCGATCACCCACACGTCAAGGTATAGCACAATCACTTAAATGGAACCCACCCACACAGATTTATGCGATCATGACCGTCCATAAGTGAACACTTTTAGAGATAGCAGAGTTGTTGTACTCCAATAAGCAAAGGTTAAAAAGGCTATACAATACAAGGGAAGGGTGAACATACTCTGTACAATCACATATCTGCAATCCGGATCAAAACCGTCGCCCTCGCTCTGATCGTCATGTCCATCAAAAGTAGGGTCTAGTACAGAAACAGGACTACATTGTTCTTTGTCCTCCTCTTCTTCCTCAACAGCATCTTGGACATGGAATTTCTGCAAGCTTTCCACTTCTTTATTCTCTTTCCCCTATTAAAAATTAACAACAATAATCTTGATTAGGACATTATTGGTGTTTGGTTGCCCATAAAATTCCATAATTGTGGCTTTATGCTTGATTACATGCAAACGCATATTTAATTGGCGAGTTTGTTGACCTGCCCTCCAAAATTTATAAATCTGGAAATCTTATGCAGTGAGTTTAGGGATTGTGTTGGGGTAGATCACAGAAAAAACAAAAAGGGACCTGTCCTCTTTCTGCCAAAAATTATTTTCCTAGACCAAAGATTTGCATGGCAGACGAGAGATCAAAAAGTACACAAACAGCTAACGTAATTTTTGATGGTTTAATGACATATACGACCTTCATAAAACATTTGGATCTTATACAAATTGTATAACTTGGAGGGCAGTACATGTAAATAAAAGGAAGAACATTCCGGCCAAACTTTCTGAAAGTGACCGTATTGCCGACAAATCAATCAAGTCAAACTCAGTCCATCCGCGTTACCGAGTGAAATCTGTATTGATTTATCCGAGTCGCGGTCACTTGGCTAACGCAATCAAGATATATTGGATTTCGCTAAAGCTTGTAATAATTTAGACATACCTCTACTCCTATACGACAAGGCGAGGTTGCTGGCGACGAGAAGTCCGGCGTCCGCCGACCAGGCGAAGGACTTCTTCGGAGCACGAAATGAAAAGGGCTTTCGCATAAGTGATTATCATAAGAAGCAAACTCGAAAACGTCATCTTTGCTAATGAACTCGATATTTCCTACTAATTCCTCCTCTTCTCCGAACTGATCGGTACTGCTAGATGGTGTCTCCAAATCCATATCCAAATCCAAGGACTTATCTTCGTTACTCTCTGACCAAATCGCACTACTAGTTCTCCCATGGAAAGAGCAAGAAACGTTCGTCTCACAAGCACTTGTATGAGAAGCAGTTTTCACATGAAAACTAGACTCTTGTACTTCCTTCTCATTGTTTGCTTTGGACACTTTTCTACGACCAACAGGAGAATCCCACCTTAGTATATCCTTCACCGAGACTTGAACACCTTCTGCGGTGATTTCCCTTTTGCGTGACTTATTGCTTTTCTTGAGTTTCCTTAATATGGACCCAAATAAACCAAACCCGTTGTTTTTGTTTTGAGTTTTGGCTTTAGCTGATGAATGTTTCTGGATCCTAAGAGCAGCTTCTAATAGAAGGTTTGCTGTTCTTGCGGGGATGTGAAGGAAGATGGCGTTGGGGCTTTTGCAGGGGCTTTTGACTGGTGACTGAAACTCTAAGAGAGGCGATTTTCTGGGGTCTGGGCAGGCGTTTCGGCAAAACTTGTGATTAAAGGGAGAGTTTTGAGGAATAGGTTTTGGTTTCTTGACTTGTAAGTGGGTTTTGGAAGAGGCTGTTTTGAGTTGGCAACGCCTGTCAGCAATGTAGTCTTTGAGAAAGAATGGTTCCTGATCTTCCTTCAAGAGCTCGTGCAAGAAGTGCTTTTGAGCCATCATTAGACTATCAAAACAAAGAAAATGGAATGAGCGCAAAAAGATCTCTTGAGAGATTTAGTTTCAGGTTGATGTAAAATTCAGCACCATACTAACAGGAAAAAGTTGAAGAGGTTTCAACTTTTGAAGCTGAAAATGAAGTGTAAAAATGGAAGGAGTTGGGTGGTCGCAAATATAGCACTTCCGAAGAAAGATAGAGAGAATTTTGTTAGTGAGATAAAGGAAGGAAGGAAGGAAGGAATGAGGAGACTTCCTGATTCAAATCTGGGGTTTTAGTATAACGAGGGAAGGTCAAGTTGGTGCCAAATAAGTAAATATTTTAAAGTAACCAAGAAATGTAAAAACAAGGAGGCGTATTTCTTGTTCTTTTTAAATGCAAACACTAGATTGTCTAATTCTAGTCTCTGTTGTTCAGCGCAGTTAATTTAATTACGCTACCAAATAAGTAAATATTATAAAGTAACCAAGAAATGTAAAAAACAAGGAGGCGTATTTCCTGTTCTTTTTAAATGCAAACACAGTAGATTGTCTAATTCTATTCTCTGTTGTACAGCGCAGTTAATTTAATTACGCTACTTAATACAAATTAGCAATTTACGGCATCCGGAGACAGCCAGCACTGTGTCACTGGATTGCTCAGACCCCACTCCAGGTCTACGGTCTAAAAATATTTTGAATTTTCAGAAGGATTCATAGTTGTATTTATTTTATAGTAATTATATTATGTAATAGACTATTAAATATGTAACAGATTTTATTATTATTGTTTTACTTAATAATAAATTATACTAAAATAATTACCCTTTTATCTTTTTCTCAAATTTAAATACGTCCGCCTAGATATGAACCTTAATAATATTTGAAAAGAAAAAAAAAAAGAAGGAAAGAGACGGGATCAGAAAAGGGTTGGCAAAGACTACATTATCCTAGTTTCATAATGGCAGCCAATCATTAAACGGATATAATTGGAAGTTTGATTCCTCTTTTGTATGGTTACTTTCTATATGACAAAGTTGCAGTCCCATTCACTCCACTGGATTACTTTACAGCTGTACACTAATATGAGAAAATAGCACGCTTTGAGTTGCTAAGTAATCCTTTATCTTCTTCTCCATTTGTGTCCACCTGTTTAAAACTTCCTGCCACTGCTTCCTTGCAACTAACGCGTTAGTAAAGTTAACAAAGACTATTTAAAATCACTGCCAAGTCTAAGTTCTTAAGATAAAAAAAATAAGTACTTGCTTATAAAATTCAAATTCAAGAATAATACTTAAAAATTCTTAAAGAGAATCCTCCACCCATTTGAACCACATTCTTTAAAGCATTTTATAGGTTTACATTATATATACTATTCCCTCTTGCCATGCCCTTCTTCAACAAACGCATGTTTTGTTCCCATCAGCCTCGTTTGAATGATGTTAGAAAATTAAGCATACATGGGTATCCCGACAACTAACCACCTCAATTACTCCAGTCCACTTGTTTTCGGAATTAAATAGACTCAACCAAACCAACAGTGTATGCAATAGTAAGTGCCTAACTGTAACACGAACACAACACACCCTCAACATGTGTCAATGAGTTTACCATGAAAACCAAAATCAGTAATGAGGTTGATGATAACTAGTTAACTAATGAAAAAACAGGAAACACGATACGTGGCAACCGGAAAACGACAAAAACTGAAACGACCCCGCGTGCCGACTAAGAAACAGAAGCCGAAGCCCAGATCTTGACTCAGATTGTCCTTTGGACGCTCCTCTCCTCAGTCCTCGGCCTTATTGATCTTCATTTACTTCCACCTTTGTCTTTCAGTTTGTCTGTCGTCCTTTGTAAAAGCTGTTACGTTCTCAGACCAAATCATGGTCTCTTTAACAAAAAAGTAAAATCCACTCATGCTTGTAAGAGTTGTACTACTTTCTCACAAACAAACCCTTTTTTCATCTGTCCAGTCCATTTCACTCCCCAACTTTAATTTAAAATTTTAAAATGCAACCCAATATTAGGCCACCAGTTTTGTTTCTCTTATTTGGTATTTTTGTTTATTTTAAATTTAACAATTTTCAATTGTCACAATTTCAATTTGTATCTATATATATGCATATCTACTAATTAATATTATAATTGGGGTTAGATAAAAGTAACTAAAATATTTTTCTCATGTCAATAAGATTTCATTGAAATACTGGAAAAAAAAGTTAATTTAAAAAGGATATTTCATGTCCCACTCCCACCTGCATTAAATGCTTCTGGGATCTTTAGGGACAAGAAATGAAATTTGGAGCAGTTATCATTTTAACAGCCAGATCGTGAAATACGAGAAACGAATGAATGTTGGATGGTAGCGGGAGAGTTTGAGCCACATTACATGTACGTTCCAATTTCAGACAGATTAGAAAATGGTGGAGGCAGGCAACACTAGCTTAGACTAGAGTGAAAGAAGTTGGATATAAGAAAGCCTTCAATTTTATTTTTTTTTCATAAAAGACAAAGAAAGTTGATTTGTAGAACTATATATAAAGTATTAATGTATATTACAACTAATTAGCATGGTTAGTGTAATTCATTGGAAAAGAATTAAGACCTCAACTTCATCAAAATGGAAGGCTAATTGGATTCATATAATTTTCTATTTGATTAGGAAAGGTAATAATACTCTTGAATACATGAAGTTCTATTTCATACGATTAAGGTTCCTTTTCTCATTAATTTGTTAAAAATATTTTCCAAATGCAATGAAAAGCAGAAGAATTCAAGAGAGAGAGAGCCTACCAAAAATATCCTTGGGCATTACCGTAGAGACGACAAACACGTGAAAGTGTGAATGTACGTAATAATGAACCCACGTGTGACTATGCCAAAGTAAAGCATAAATTTTCAAGATTAGTACACTTTGAAGAGAAGAAATACAATAGAAAACTTACGTCCATGACGTGGTGAATGTGATTTAGAGTTCAGAATTGCAGACTAAAACAACAATACATTAGCAGCCAAGTGACACGTACCAAAAGGAACAAACCCGGATTACGCATCTTATGCCAAGAAGTTTGTGCAAGTGTGTGTATATATATATATATATATATATTACCTCGCGTGGGCGTGATAGATAATTTCAAGTTTTATCATAAGCAAAGCAAAAACAAGAAAGAGATGACAGAAAATCTTGTACTTGACAAGATTTGAAAGTTTAATCCTTTTCTTTTTATTTCCTGCAATTCGGAAACTTTAGTGCTTGGTTCGCGTGAAATTATCCTCTTTTAGCTAGGCTAAGTACCTAAATTAAATTTAATTAACATGAAAATCGCATAGGTAAGAGGGAAAGGTGACAAATAAAGGTCTTGCATGCCCAACATTTTACCAGGGTCAAGAGCAAGGCAACAAAATTCCCACAAACCAATACATTAAACTGTTGGCCCATTTGCCTGATTCTCCTACATAATTTCATGTCCTTTTGTCTTTCTGTCTTATTATTCTTATTTTATTAATTTCATTTCTCTTCTCCATGTAGACGACACTCCAAATTCTTAATTATTTCTCATGCGTGTGGCAAAATTAAATACAACAAAGTTTAAGACTGTTATATTGGACTTATTACATACTCTAGGATTCTAAATTTTTCACTAAGGCCAAATTTTTTTAAACGTGTTTCAATATATATAAGAATGAGAATCTTCGGTTACGTGGTAAGACACTGTTGTCTCTTATGTGATTTTATTATTAGGTAATTAGATCAAAACCCCTCTATCACCATTTTAGTTACGGACGAACTTTTGGACGTAGGGGTCATTTCCATATGTCGAAAAACATAAATGGTGTAAGAATATGGAAATAATGAAGTCTAGATTTATTACAACGAATGAAAAAACACTCAAACTAATAATTAGAGAAATAAAAAATTCATCCTAATTATCTGGGTATAATCTTTGCGCCGAAAGCCCTCACTACTACTTAATTTTCAATCAACTACGTATAGGCCTAACTTTTTTAAAATGTGAACATAATTACTCTTAACTTTATCGACAAGCTAGCACCATGATGTAGTTGGCAGATTGCAAAATTAGGAATATGAAACTAGATTAGCTTATAAAAGTTTTAGCGTTATCCCGGAAAAACCGCACCTAGTGGAAGGATTTACAATTGCGGGAAAGAGCTATAGCCGCTACAATGTTATTGTTCATATTATTGATATTACAATAATTTAGATATTATTCACAAAAGTGAATATTAAAGTATAAATAATAATTATAACAGTTGAAATATGTGATTATAATTAGTTTGATTCACCTTATAAAAACATAGATTAATGTGTCAAGAAAACAAATTTAAGAATTTAAATCTTATGAGAATTCCAATCCTGCAAGTTTAATTATAATTTAATATTTAAAACTTATTAGAAAGTATTTTATAGGAATATTTTTTATATCCTATTTCTTTCAATTTTGATTGACTCGTGATATTATAATTAGATAAGTAAATATCATAAGTGTATTATACGTAAATATACTCGATTATTTCTATCAACTTCGTGATTTTTTTTTGTTAGATAAGAATAATGAGATCATGCTAAAGATAGAAGTTTTTTGTTTTTATTGACAGAAGTTGATATGATGAGAGGGATAGCAATCAGAAAGGGTTGTCATGATTATAACATCATCTTTGTGATGATGTTTAACATTCTAACTTCTTGCTATACATAATTAGTAATCATTCACGTCGCTTTAGGGTTGGAACTTGGCACAAAGATTCTCCATGGAATCTGTCCTTTTCGCTTGGATCAAGTGCACCTTTACCTAACCTCCCGGCTTAATCCAAAGCACAGTAAAACCTTGATCTTAGTCTCTTCCTTTGTCCTCCTGCACAGGAGGTGGGAAAATTGTGCAGTTGAAAGCACAGGAGATAGGGAAAATTGTGCAGCCTCAACTGCTCACTTCCTTTGTCAAGTGATGACAGACTATCCTACATATGACATCCTGTTGCTTGTAAGATGAAACATCCCCTCGAAGTTGATAAAAGCTGTAACCAACAATTGCATGCATTACTGATCATGAAAAAAATGACACTTTCCCCAACAATCTTCTCAGCAGCAAGTTTGTTTTCTCTGGACTGTGTTTTTCTTTCTGATATAGCTACATTACTAAAGAAGTCGTGTTATTTTTGTAATTCATGAGTTTAAGTTAGGAAAAGACGAGATACCTCTGAGCGATTTTAATGTTTCTATAACAGTTTCCTTCCTCTAATGTAAAGTATGGTTGCCGAGTGCCTTGTTTTCCTTGTACCACGTAGTAAAAGAGTAGCAGAGGAACATCCATAATAATTGAGTGGAATGTAAAGTACCTAGATGGGCATCCATTATCCTCAAGGGGGACATGAATGAGTATCTATTGGGGTTGAAAAATTAGCGGATCACCGAGACAGCTGCATTTGTTAAGTAATCTTAGAACTTACTTAAAAAAAGGGAGATGTCTTAAATAGAGAGGGACATCAAGAAGAGGATAAATAAAAAAAATGACTACTTAAATCTAATTGCCGGTTGATAAAGGGACGTATTCTCTAATGTCAACAGAATCCTTGCATTGTTTCAATCTTCAGTTATGTTTTCTGATCAGGACTCGTTTAGGATACAGCATGTGCTTCATTAATTAAAAATCATTCTCTTCAGCGTTCACAAGGATCGTTGATACTCCAAAAATCTGTTAAATTTCCTGTTTTCCTCTGCCGTTTGTGCCTATTTAAGTCTAGCCTCAAGCTTACCGGATGCACATAATACAATAACCTATCGTTCATACTGGTGGAACATTACAAATCCAACCATGTTAAGTCCACTGCTAACTATCTACAACTTATAAATCTGTTTTATTCTTTAAGAACATATATTTATGGACTAGTCAATTGGCATTAATTATATATATATGATATAAGGTGTTATAAATGGTAAGATAAAAAGCAGCGAATTTGTAGCTCAATAACATTATCTTTCATTTCATGAATTTCATGTCCTTGTTTTATTCTATAAAAAAGGAAAAATAAAATAAATCTCAGATAATGTACCTAACTTTTCTAGTTCGATCAATAAAACTACTTTAGGATCTATTGGCGATTTTTCTTTTTCCAGAAATAATATGGTAGCTCGACCAACAATTATCTAATCAATATTGCAGAACAAATTCATGAGTAAGATAAGATGGCGAGGGGACATGATATGATTATTTTTATCTTCTACTTGGACCTCAGAGCTTGCTTAATAAAATACAAAACGACCACGTAACAGTTGCAACAACTGTACAATTCAACATCTTTGGTATTTTAACTCTATCGAAAAGAACAAAACAGGAGAGGACAACGGCCTATAAATGCACCGTCAATCGGTGCATCCGCGTCCGAGCTCAATCTTGTTGGCTGATTCCGCACGTGTTTACTGATGTTCTGCTTCCACGTGTCAGTCCCTGTCGGTCATTTTGTCCGCCCCCCTATTCGGTCAAAACGTCACTGTTTCTATTTGCTGACGTGGCAGCTTCTACATTGGATACCTTTTTTAATTTTTTAAATGTCATCTTAATAATAGCTAATTTTGCACATCCTTTTTGGGGTTGTTGTGGGAAAGCATAGGATACTATATGTAGCTAATGCAAGATGATCGAATATTAATATTTCTTGGATTTAATAGATTCGGATAATGAAGCTCTAAAAAATTATCTATAAGTTTGTGTTGGTGATTTATCGTGCATGAGATAAGCCGTACAAATGGCAATAAAAATAAAAAGTTAGACAATGGTTTCCTACAACAAAAACAGTAACAATAATCTTACGCGGCTCTTTGCTTTGTAATGGGTCGAGGGAGGGACATCAACTGCATGTAACATTTTTTATTATTTTTTATAAAAAATTATTTTCATGATTTGAACTCTTGATTTTTTAGTTGCAAAAGAATAATATTATCGGTTGCTCAAAAACTCGTCACTTTTTTAAAGATTTCCTATTTTCAAGAAAAAATTCAAATGCATATGATTATTTATATTTAATTTTATTTTGAACTTTATTTGTTGGTAGATTAGTTCAATTTCAAAAATAAAATTGAAGGATTTAAGAGGACTCAATTAGATTTTGACTAAAATTTGAGAACTAATTTGCTAATCTTTCATCATTATTAAACTTGAGCTAAATTGGTTTTTTTAAAAATGTTTGTAATTCTATTTGCAATGAAGCAAGGTTTTTCAAAAGATAAAGAAACATTGTTTTACAATTGGTGCTTTGCCATCCGGTTAAATAGCACAGGATAGGATTAAAACAACACAGAAGGCCTACGACTCTCCGATTAAATATAGTGACAAAGGAAATGTGTATCTGTTGTTACTTTTCAATCACTTTTTTGTCAATGTTGGAAGTCCAAAAAGGTGCACGAACTTACATGCCGATCTATCCATCAATTAATTAGGTCGCTGTTACAGGAGACATCCAAATCTCATACAATGAGAAAACGACACAAGCGTACACTCTGCCGTTGGTATGCGCTCTACGCATTCTCTTCATCTAGACATGAGGTGCTCACGTAGGAAGGGGACGGTTTCATGACTTCTTATAAACCAAAACAATTAGACCAAGAGATATGGACTATGAGTGGATGGATTCTCCTTGTGCAAGCAAGCTTATATGTTATGTGATTAAAACGCATATTTAGTCTAATGCAATTGATCAATTGAGTTATGGGAACAATAATTAGGCCTTGTTGCTGTATGTCTCTTTGGATCAAGCTAGGAATGTTCGTCCATACCACTTACGTTTGACACTAGAGCCACATTGTCCTTGGCACTCCGTCACGCATCTATCCGACCAAAGTGAATTAAAATAAAGCTCAAGTTGTTTATTAGAAATTAGATGCGTTTTGTGCTCGTACAAGTATTGACGAAATGACGTTAGCTTGTCTTTATATACTTGAGTTTCGAATGCAATGAACTGGACAATAAACTAATTGTTGGTCGTGACCTAGAAACGGAAATAGTAAACAAGCCTAACCCACTTGCAGTCGTGAATTGCCCACCTCAATGCTAGAGGAAGTATGACAAGAGTTGGGCTTCTTGTGAATGTTAGACTCTTTCCTCGAAATGAACCCACACAAGTTCTCAAGTAACCCATTTAGTCGTTAGTGTATCGGTCTCATTTTGTCAAGGCCTTCATGTCGGCTAATGAAAACTGTTCATTGTCACGGACACCCTTTTTAAAAGCGTTCTAAATTGGTCGAAAACGTGGAATTTGCATTTGCTTAAAGAAGGAGAGTCCTCGGACATTACATAAATGATATTTGATGTAGAACGCTAGATCTTTTTATGGTTGCTCTTCGTGTCGTGTCATGTTTTACCTTTTAGAACGAAGACTGTCGATAGAAGATATATAAATAAATAACCAAAAGGAGAAAAAAAAGTTTTGACTTTTGAGACTAGAAGTCCGTGCATAGCCGCAGGGAATGTGTATAATTTGCAAATTGTTTGGTTCATTTTGTCATGATAAACTGCTTGTGCATCAGAACTCGGAGGTATGATATAGAAAGATGATTTCTTTTCTTTACATTTGGTCACGCTCCAAAGTCGTCAAAATTTCGAAACTGTATATTGAATGCTTTTTCTCGGGAAATAATCACGTAGCTTTTTAAAATCAACCAAATATAACGAGAAGAAAGTAACTCTTCAATTTGTACAGTAAATCAATATAAGAATAAGAAACTCAACGGTGAAACAAATGCTAACATTTACATGGAAAGCTATTCAGTATAGAGGTAAAAATCACGGGATAAATTAACAAGCAAATTCATTAAATTTAACAAGGATTTACAAAAAGTTAATTTCTTTCCCCACAACAATAAGTTACCTTACAAAATTTTTGGATTGAAATTAAAGTTGATATCAAAATCAACAAACACTCAAACCAATCTAAAACAATCAACCGAGGATTAGAATAAAACAATATTTGCCCTCTCTCAGTTTTTCCTCACTTTTGGATATTATGACTACACTCTTCACAAAAATCTATTATATCACGAAATAGTTTTTTTTGCACCATACAGGATTCCTTACATTGTATCTTCAGCATTGTCTCACTCGCAGTTGTACATGGTTACAGAGAGTTACACGGTCTCTGCACATGGTCGTGTTTCTTCATACAAGTGTGTATACGACCGTGTATGTTTTCACTCTTCACATGTTTTTAGGGACTTACATAGTTGATTCACAAGGCCGTGTAAGTCAAGACACAGAGGTGTAGCATTCTACATTGCCATACTTTCGTGTATTTCCTCAGAAGAGCTTCATCTATCTTGTCTTCATTTATTCGTCATTCTCAAGAACCATAAAGGTGTCTATGATGACCGAAAGTCTCAAAAATAGGGTTGGACACTCAACAATCTCCTCATTTAACCCAAATATAAGAAGGACAAGTTATTCTCCATCATTTGCTTTGAGATACATCCTGACAAACTTACTACAAAGCTCATGCTTGTTTTCAAGAACCATTTTAGTCAGCATATCAGAACCATTCAAATTTGTATGAACCTTCTTCAATATTAATTATTGCCCTTCTATTATGGACCTCAACCAATGATGTTTGATGTTTATGTGCTTTTTACAAGAATGATACGTAGTATTTTTGCTCAAGTCAATAGCACTTTAATTGTCACAAAACACTACGAAGTTTTCTTTCTTCACATCCAGCCCTTAGAGGAATCCTTTTAGCTAGAGCATCTCTTTACAAGCTTCCACTACAGCTACATACTCTGCTTCAACCGTAGATAAAGCCACACACTTTTGTGGCTTGGATTGCTATGAGATGGCTCACTCTGCAAACATGAATAGAAAACTTGAAGTGTATTTTCTTCTATCAAGATCTTCAGCCATATCTGCATCCGTAAAACCTTCTAGAGTTGGCTCACTATTACCAAAGCACAAACTCCACCTCGACGTGCCTCTCAAGTATCCCAGAATCCATTTCACTACTTCTTAGTGGACCTTCCCTAGATTTCACTAGAATCTGTTCACTGACCCAACATCTTGAGCAATATCTGGCCTTTATCCACACCATTGTATACATGAAAGACCCCACTATAAATGAGTGTGGAACAAAGGACATACCATATTTTTCCTTTTTTAAGGACATGCAGTCTTACACAACTTGAAGTGAGATGCTAGTGGCTTGCTAACTGGCTTGACATGCTTCATATTAAACCTTTCTAGCACTTATTCAATATATCTTTCTTGAGACAACCACAATCTCCTATTCTTTATATCTTGAGTTATCTTCATGCCTCAAATTTGCTTTAAAGCTTCCAAATCATTCAGATTAAAAGATTTTGACAAATTCTTTTTCAACTTTTGGATTCTATCAATATCTTGACCCATAATTAACATTTCATCAACATGAAGTAGAAGAATGATGAAGTTCTCACCTTAAAACTTCTTGAAATACACATCTATATAAGTTCATTTGAAACCATGATCCATCGTAAAGGAATCGAACTTTCTACACCTCTGCCTTAGAGCTTGTTTTAAGCCATATAGACCTTTCTTCAACTTGCAGATCAAATTCCCCTTACCTTTAGCTTAGAAACCTTTTGGTTGCTTTATGTATATCTCCTCTTCCAAATCTCCATGTAAGAAGGTTGTTTTAACCTCCAGCTGTTCGAGTTCAAGATCCAAATAGGTAGTTAGGCCCAAAACTATTCAGATTGAGGTCATCTTTACTATTAGTGAAAATATTCCATTAAAGTCTATACTCTTTTTTTGACTGAATCCTTTCATTACTAGCCTTGCCTTGTGTTTTACATGCTTGTTACCATCTCTCTTTATCTTGAACACCCACTTATTCTTCAATACCTTTTTACCTTTTGGAAGCTTTACAAGCTCATCTGTATTATTTTTCTTTAAAGAGTCCATCTCTTCCTTCATAGTTGCGAGCTAGAGATCTTTTTCTTCACAAAATGCAACCTCTTGCATATTCTCATGCTTTCCCTTAGTAGTAACTAACAGGTATTCATAACTTGGATACCTTGTAGAAGGCTTTTTCTCCTTTGTTGACCTTTGAAGCTGTGTTTCATTAGCTGTCGGATCCAATTGCTCCCCTTACTCATTATGCTCGATGGATTCATTTTTAGTATTGTCTGGATTTAGTTCATATAGCTCATTATTATCAAATTGTATTTGATCACCAACATTGTGTGTTTAGTCACACACTTCATCTTATTCACTTGTAGATTGCCCAATAGTCGTAGGAATTGGTGAAGAGCTAACAATGCCATATAATGAGCTATAGTGTGATGACTTATCTCCTCTCAAAATATTAGCACCCCTCTCGTGCTTTTAGAACATTACATCCCTACTCCTAACTACCTTTTGCTTCTCTAGGTCATAAGGTCTGAAGCCAAATTAATCACCACCATATCCAACAAATATGCAAGGCATCAACTTTGATTCTTTCTTTAATCCTTTAGTATGTGTCTAAATACCTTGTAGCTAAAAACTTTTAGAAGATTATATATGGGATCTTTTCTAGTCTACACTCTCTTAAGAATCTCAAAATCTAACAGAACTGAGGGAGCTCGATTAATTAGGTAGATCATAGTTTGGACTGCTTCTCCCTAAAATTTCTTTGGTGACATAGCCATTTCTAAGTATGAAATGGACCTTCTCTACAATGGTTATATTCATCATCTCAGTAACCTATTATGTTATAGAGACTCTGGTTCGGTTTTCTCATGTCTAATTCCATGTAATGTACAGTATTCTTCATTGTCTGTTCACAACACTTCTGCTTCTTCTCAGCTTCCGTTTCTACGATAACATGAAACTTGTGGAAAGTTTCAAACACTTGACTTTTAGAATTCAACATTTACATCCAAGTTTTCCTTGAAGCATCATAATAAATGTAACAAAATATCTGTTACCTCTTAGTAACTCCTACTTAATAAAGCCACAGACATCCAAATGCACCAACTCTAATATCTCTGACTTCCTTGTAGATCTTCTCTTAAAAGAGACTATGATGCATTCCAGCCAAGCATTGATCCCAACGATTAAGCAAATGTGAGTTCTCAACTGGGATAAGAGATTTATTAGCTAACAACTTTAACCCCTTCTCACTCACGTGTCCTAATCGTTAATGTCACAAATTTGGTAAAGTTTCTGCTTCTGTTGTGTATACTTCTCAACCACCACACACCTTTGTGTCTTGTATAATAAGCGATATAACTCTCCTCGGGAAACCATCATTGCACCCTTGGATAGTTTCCACTTTCTATCCCTAAAAGTATATTGAAATCTTTATTGATCTAACATATTAGCTGATAAAAAATTTAGCCTTACATCGAGAATATATCATACATCCCTTAAGGTCAATAAGCATACGATATTTGTCTGAACTTGGATATCACCCATACCAACTATCTTGGTGAAACTTTGATTTCCCATCTTTGCACTCCCAAAATCTCCTTTCTTGTTGTTTAAAAAGTGCTCCACCTTTGGAACACAATGATGAGATGCTCTTGTGTTAATAATTCATTCAGAACCAAAACTATTGACATAGAAGCATTCACTAGTTATACAAACTAGCGACACCTCATCATCCATGCCTAAAGTTGTTGCTATTGTATTTTTATCCTCACCATTATTCTAATGATCTTGCTTTTTCTGAACCCTTTTCTACTTATAACAGATTTTTAATGTGTCCTGACTTATTGCAATAGTGGCATGTCTTCATGTCTTAGTCACCTTTGGACTTTGAACGGTTCTTAGACTTGCCACAACCTTTGGGACCCCTACTCTTGATCCTTCCCCTACTTTCTATCATAAAAGCCTTCATGTTGTCAACTCCAAGCTCTTTTCTTCTGATTTATTCATTAAACATACCCTCTTTGATTACATCTAAAGAAAGCACACTTTCTGGAGCTGAGTTGCTAATTGTCACCACTAACATCTCCCAGCTATTCGGTAATGAACTCAATAGGAACAAGACTTGAAACTCATCATCAAGAATGATCCCTATTGTAGTAAGCTTGTTGATTATGTCCTCAAATGCTCCAACACTAATTTCCCATTTTTCAATTTCAAGTTCACAAGCCTCTTAATCAGGGAGACCTTGTTATGACCAATCTTCCTTTCTTACATACCTTCTAGCTTCTTCTATAGCTTAAAAGGATCTGTTTCTTGATATATATGGTTGAATATGTTGATATAAATCCATTTTTTAATAGTGCCTAAAGTTTTTCTTTGTATATTTTCCTATTCTCTATCTGACATCTTTTCAGGTCTTGAAGGAACATCATTCGTTACACCTTTATCCACATTAATAGCATTAAAAAGATCTTTATAATATATAAGGTCCTCTATCATGGGCCTCTAAATCTAGTAATTTGATGATATCAACTCAACCATAGAGTTTTTTCCACCTTCTATTACGATGGCTCTGATACCACTTTTTGGGAGACAATAACATAACTCTCTTAAAAGATAAACCAAATATCAACAACAAGAAAGAACTCTTCAACTTGCACCAGTAAAATAATATGAGAATAAGAAACTTAATGATAAAACAAACACCAAGATTTACGTGAAAGCCCTCTCGTGTAGAGGAAAAATTCATGTGACAAACTAATAAACAAATTCAATAAACTCAATAAAGATTTACAAAAGTTGATCTCTCATCCTATAATAAGAAGTTGTCTCACAAAGTTTTAGAATTGAAACCAAATTTGATATCACAATTAACAAACACTCAAATCAATCCCAAAATCAATCAAATAAGGATGAGAATACAACATTATTTTCCCTCTCTCTTTTGTTTTCCTTACTTTTGGACGTTATGGCTACACTCTTTATAAAAACCTATATATTATTCTCTTTTATATCACAAAATAGGTTTTTCTATACCATAGATAGTCACTTACACAACACTACATCACTCGCAGTTATACACGGTTACAGAGAGTTACACGGTCTCCACACAGGGTCATGTATCTCCATACAAGTGTGTATACGACCGTATATGTCTTCATTTTGCACACATTTCTAGAAACTTATATTGTTGATCCACATGATCGTGTAAGTTGAGACTCGAGTGTGTAACACTCTGCACGGTTGTATATCTCCTTAGAAGAGCTTCATCAATCTTTTCTTCATTTTTTCATCGTTCCCACAAACCATAAAGGCATTTACGATCACCGAAAGTCTCAAAAATAAGGCTAAACACGTAACACTTTCAAGGTATGGTTGCCAATATAATTTAACTATTACCAACGACGGACAAATGAGATATCTATGTATTGAGATTATTTCGTTTCAACTCAGAAATTAAGAATTAAACCTTACTGAAGTAATCAGGTTGTTACAAATGTCTTGTTATTTATCGTTCTCTTGTTATAAGTATTGTAAATTGTTAAAATGCTAAATTTATGTAATCAAAATTTATTCGAATTATAATGCTAGCTTTAAATTGGTTCGTCAGTGAATTCTATAATATATTTATTAATTAGTAAAAAATTATTAGTTCCCCTAAAACTTCTAATTATATGTTGAATAATAATTATTGGTTTTTCTTTGCTTTTAATAAATTTGTATCAACTTACAATATTTTTAATTATCTAGATAACAACTTCAAGCAATTATTAAGCCTTTATAATTAATAGCTTAATCACAAATGACAACTAATTATCTAACATTGTCAGAGCTGGGTCACCTAATTGATCAAACATAGAAAAAAAACAATTGATCGAGTATCGGAAAGGAAGCCCCAACTTCAAAGAAATATTTTTCAACTGTTTTGAATGGATATCTCGTCTTTATGGTCATGTTAAATTGAATATAGCTACTTGTACTACTATGTAAAGAGACATAGGAATGTACAGACTGTTTAGAGATTGTCGTGGCGAATGAATATGCATATACATATGTTTTTTAGCATCAATTCTAAGTTTTCACCCTGTTTTGACAAAAGTAGATAATTCTTTTCGAAGAATAATAAAATTGCATTACAATGAATGAAGAATATATAAATTACAACACTTAATCTATCATAGCCCAAACTAGGCAAAGCATATGTAAAAACATAAGATTGATCATGAAGATTCTAGACAAAGGCAAGTTTAAGGAGCACCTGTTAATACGTCTAGTCCATACAATATTAACATCGTCTCCACCTCAATCAGCACTTTAGCGCTTCTTCCTCTAACATACTACCTCTTCAACTTCACATCACCATTGTTAGATTCTTCACTTCTTTAGATATGTTTGATTTCTGATATTTCTTTCATCTTTCTTATTAAAATACCTCCTACAATGACCATAAGAAATATGTTAAGACTAAGTCCATTAATTAACTGGAATGATGTTTCCTTTTGGTTTCAATACCAATGTCACTCATCGCACGGTATTCAGAAGACTGAAGTAGGTGTATATGCCCTCTATTTTTGTTGTTAAATAATTTACTATTTTGGCAAGGTTGCTAAATCTACTTAAAGAAGCGCCATCATATTTAGCATTTATTTACTAGTTTAGAATTCAAATTTACTCATTTTTATCCTTCTGCTCGACTACAAACGTGAGGGTTTGGATGACTTTCCAACATTTTTCGCTCATCCGTAGCATCTTTACAATTTAATTCCATGGTCGAACGGTGAATTTAGATTTTTGCACAGCTCTTAAAGAAGGACCAAGCTTTGAGATATCTTGGCTTGTCTAGTTGATTTATGGGGTAATCAAATGACTATTTAAATTAAAGGGATAATTAATCTCAAAGTGATTATCTATTTGATATTTTTTCAATTCAATGCCTAAGCTTTTAAAATTTTCAATCGAGTGACCAACTTTTTAAAATCTTAATAATTCAATTCAAATTATTAGTTTTTGCTAACGTGACTAATAGATAGACATTTACATAACATTTAATAAACATATCACATTATCAAATTAACCTTTTGAACTGATTTATTAACTTTTTAAAACATTGATCACTCAATTAAAAAATACAAAATACTTAAAAGATTAACATTTTTAAATATATTATCCCTAAACTAAATCACTGTCAACTGAGTTTCCAACTAAGTCACAAACTCGCAGGGGTGATCATAAGCACAAATTTTTATAGACCTAGTAGAATGAAATTATCACATATCTGTCATATTTTTCACAAAATGTAGTTTAGAGAGAGACATTCATTAGCATACAGGCGAGATCCAAAGAGATCAAGCTAAGCTCTAGTTTTGCCTTTTTACTATTTCATTTTTTAAGAGACAGGTTATCAATATTTAAAGTTTTAAGCTTACTTTGGCATTACAACGATGGAAATGTTAGTCTCCTATTCTGTGACGTATAGATGTATTGAATTGTCGTTGATCGTGATTAATAGATTAAGTAATTTTCTTGGGAATAAAGTTTGATACATTATTTATTATGTTTTATGATATAAAATGATTTTGATTGGTTATGCAATGATATGGGTGTGGTTTCAAGTTATTAGTTGGAACTAGTTTTCAGACCAGTAGTAAGATGGTTGCATGTTGATGACAAAAGAGATCTTTAGTGGCAAGCAAAGGGATGCTAGTGATGATGAACTACAGGATCGTATTATGAATAATCCAAAATTTGTTGTTTTAAGGCCAAGCTGCCAACAGTGTCTTGTGAAAAATTAATATATGAAGTGGCATTATATTATGTAATGGAATAAAAGCATGCAATCTAATTTTGTACACTGTTCACTATCATTGTCTTAAATGAATACTTCAGAACATTTATAAAGTAACTTGGTATTAGTATTTACTATTTAGTAATGGTGAAATCCATAACAAACAGAAACTTAAACCATCCACTAAAATCTTAGGCGTGGCTTTTATTGTATACCTCTTTGACTCTGTTCATGTGTTACATTTTAAAATCATTGAGAGGACTGCTAAGTGTCCTCTCTATTCTTTTGGGCCCAACCCCATCGGAGCAGAAATTGAAAACCACGAAGACTATATCAATGCTCGCAAATGTTGCAACGTCCCACTTGGATTAACAAATACGTCTAAAATTCATCGTAAGCTTTCTGTGGTTGGCAGCATTACGCGTGGTGTGGATCTCTATTGCTCTATTTATCTTCATCACTTCTTATGTAGTTGATGCTGTTCAAAAGTTGCCTAACTCCAAGTCAGAAAAAGGTGGACCTAACTCAACCCTGATATTAGAATAGATCCCACCCATTTCAAGCAGACTGCCCATTAAGAGAAAATTCACTTGACTTTAACTCTCCTCATTTTGGATTTAAGTCTTTAAAGTGACAACAATATATATGACATACTATAAGAAATCTATTTAAAATTTCACAGGTTCATGCTATCCTGTCTTCTTTTTTTAGTTTCAACTGTCATTTCTTTATTTAAATATAAATAAACTATATGAAAGTAATTAAACAATTAATATAAGATTTTTTCACTCTAAAGTAATTAGATAGAATGTTCCATTATTTTTTATTGGTATTGATTTGGAAAATTGTTGCCCAAGAATGTATCAAAAAAATCAGGCCAGGATTCAATCTCGTGTGTAGCAAAATAATAACGAAACTATTTCGTTAGACTTCATGAAGCCAAAATTATTTAAAATTTCATATCATAATTAGCATATAAAATATAATCAAGCATGAATTACAATTTGAACTTTATTCTGAAGCTTGATCATTATTTGGTCGTTTCTCTCGAATTGTTTCTAAAACTTACTTATAACCACACAAATGTCTAGCCTATAATAGATCCACAAAACAGGTTGAGAGAAATTTACAGCTATTGCAAAGAAGGTTAGGCAAGGAGTATTAGTTCTTTAGAACCTAAGCCTACTTATAATATGTTTTGAACATTTTAGTAATTAAATTAAAATTAAATTCTAAAACTTTAATTAGAATTATTAATTTAAATTAAATTATTTATGTCCAAATAGGATCCAACATCTTATGTTGATCCTTATTTATTAAATATCTCAATTTAATTACGAAGTTTATCAAACTTTACAATCAAGTCCAACTTGATTAAAACACCTTTATCCTCTTCAACTCGCTCTTTATATATTCTTCATTAAGTTTTCAAATATGTTAATAATGGATATAAATTATAACTTTAAATTATATTTAGGGTTAGATCAACTAAAATCCTCTAATTATCTTGAATTCTCTAATTAAACAACTTATATCCATAAATCATGATTACTGTCTAGCAATGCATCATAACCATCTAAATACTTAAGAATATCAAAGTAGTTTCGACTAGCCTTTCTATACATGATTTTTTAGGTGTAATTCAATCCTTTTATTACACAATGTTCTGATTGGATATATAGCTATTTAAATCCAATTATGTCAGCTCTCTACCATTAATGATTGATTCAATTAATGAACTTACGAAACTATTTTCAATGTATCATTTTACCGCTAAGAATTTCCCAGATCAATACTAATTGAGAACAACAAAACATTCTCCCTAATCACTTTAGGTTGATGAATCATTTATTAATCACTCAATTACCTCCATATAGTTTATGCTATATCCAATGACTATCGATTGAGCTACCATTAGCTAGAATAGGTCATAAATAGTATCAAAACATAATAATCATTATATGAGATAACTTTAAAAATCTCAAGTCAAATAATCACTTATATAATCATCACAATGAGAATTTTCCTAGACATATAAGCAATTTTTCACAATGGAATTCTCATATGGGATCAGTTCAGTAAACTCGTTCTCTAACAAGTACCCACACTTTTATTTAAATATCTTTATACTTTAGTTTACAAAATCAACTACTTTCTTTATAAGGAAAAAAATAATATGTGTTAGTCTTCTTACACTATATTAATTTCCAATCTTAACAAAGCAATGATTAGGAACAATTTGAGGATTATATATATATATATATGAATCTCATAACTATGATCTTATCATAATTTCATTAGTAATGTATATTTATCACATGTACTTTATCATATACATCTAATATGTATGAGATAAATAATGTCTTTAAATAATTATGTCACTAAACTATAACCAAATAATTGGCTATAAGATATAAACCAACAATCTCCCACTTACATTAAGACAATTGTTTAAGTATCTTATGCAATATCACCATATGACGATCATGATACTGTTGGGACAATGACTTAGTGATAGAATTAGACAAAATTCTATATACTGAGCACTTACTTAAATCTTACAACTTTTATCTTGATTATTATCATAATTAATAGAAATTTCCTGAATACTTACTTGGATCTTTGATGAGACCTTAATTTCTTTTGCATGCCCATCGACTCTAATGTTTCACAGTACATTACTATTTGAACAATGCAAGGAATGATACTAAGCTCATTAAAGAACTTCTTGATCCAATTAATCGTTTCTACTAAATAAAAAAAGTATTTTGGCTTGATTAGCAATTAATGCTAGATTAGAACTTTTTCAATCTCAAATTAATCTTATTCTAAATAAAATGTACATTACTGTTTAAACAATGCAAGGAACTATACTAAGTTTTTTAAAGAACTTCTTGATCCAATTAATCATTTATACTAAATTTTAAAAATTTTATTTTGGCTTGATTAGTAATTAATGCTAAATTATAACATTTCCAATCTTAGACTAATATTATTTTAAATAAAATATATCTTAATTATGATTTAATTCTAAAGTCAATATCCATATAAACTTAAACTAAAATATCAACACATACATAGAATAATGAATATCGTTAATACTTCACATATATCAGATATCTCAAATAGTGCATTATTTATTTATTTAGACTAGAATAGATAAACAAGTTCTATATCAATTTTTATAGATCTAATTCTCAAAATTAAGTTAATATATTTTCATATATAATATTAATATTATTATAAAATTATATTTTCAACAATTGAAAATACGAATTGTTGTTCTCTATGAGCAATATATCTCTATATACTCCTACTAAAGAGAACAACTATACTCCCACTAACCTTCTAATAGACATAATGTCTATCATGTTTTAATTTAACTAGGAATCATTATTACACTTATAATTAAGATGTCTATCATGTTTTTAATATTATTCACCATATCTAAGGGGATATTATTAATCAATAAAGACATATTTGAGTCATAAAATATTGAGAGTCGCGAGTGTTTTATCTCTTGTTCTTCGTTGAAATTTTAAAGTTATTAAAAAATATCTTCTATGTGGTGTTCAATACACTTTACAAACTTCGTTCTTGATTATTTAAAATCAAAAGGTTAATTACTCACATTTTCAATTTAAACTTTTTATAAGATTTCAATCTTGTTTTTGGGATTTCTACATTTATTCCTAACTAGGTTCACATTTTCCCCATAACTCGATATAACTTTATAGTTCTCTTTCTTTTTAATACCAATTATATAGAGACTTATTTCATGCTTATACATACATGAATGGACTGAAACTCTCTTTGTAACTTTTGTAAGCTTTCTGGACACCAAACATGCCTCTCATACTTCACTTCGGCCTACTTACACCAATAAACGTTTCTCTTAGTTGTTAAAAACCCAAAAACTAATTATTACAAACTGTTACACTTTAAATTTACATTGGTCGACTACTAGTCCATATTGCCTGATCAATGTTGTGAAAATCGACCGGATTAGAGCAGGTTCGCAGCTAAATAGGACTGAAGGGAATAGTAACGAACACACAGATT
>JAOQMS010000005.1:41687606-41709754 GCA_027563885.1 Erythroxylum longipes | reverse complement strand
TCCCCTTAAAATTGTCAAAGATGGTAGGCACAACGGTGCCTACCATTGCTTTGTCAATTTGGGTAGGCACCAAAAAACGGTGCCTACCTCTTTTTGACAATCAATCCTCCCAAATCACGATTTTAATCAACTTAAATGCTCAAAGTTGATTTGTTTAATACAACTATAATTAAAACAACATTCAAAATGCAGCATATATAGTGTTTAAGAGATTAAAAGGGCTTTTCTTTTAAAAACTAAGGCTTTATCACTTGATGATAGAAAAGATTAGTACAATGTAATGACATGAAATGTTTATATATAGTAAACCTTTAAGATACCAAATTAATAAAGTGATATTACAATTAATATAAAAATATTGTGAAGTGTCTTGATCTTCTGTTATTCTTGCTTTACTTTGAAGGTTGCGAGCTTTATCATTTCTTTTATCAACTTTACGAAGTATTTTCTTAAATTATGGTTGATTTTATTTTGTTCTTATATAATTTTTATTAACATAACATTCGTCAATAAGATTTATGTTTTGTTATCATCAAAGTATTGATTAGAACCTTCTTTAGTTCAACATTTATGTTTATTAATAGGATATTATGACAATAAATGTCTGGTTTTAGATGGTTTTAATAAAGGAATATCTCTCATTTCCTTTTAATAGTATATTCTCAGTTTCGAATAAAGTTAAATTTTGTTTATTGATAAACTTAATTTTTAAAATTTAAAAATTTTCGAGTACCTGTAAATTTTTTAAAACTTTATATTGTTATTTCTTAACTAATTAACAATCCTATCATTAGTTATTGAATAACTAATTTTTTTACACCACCATCCAATTGTAATTCCTTTATTATGAAGGGGAACTTGGGAAATTACAAGCCTAAACTCTTGTATTTTACAGATCTCTGAGTTATTAATGTATACCACCACTCCAAAGAATAAATTTTCTAGTTTTAAACTATCTTCTTCTTTGTTTTTTCAATTTGGTCAATCCAAGTGAATCAGTTCAATACCTTGGCCCGTGTCTGACAACAATGCTGATCACCGTTCCTCCCACTGGAGGTTAAAGCTAGTTATTGAGTGGCGTGCCAAACCGGATCTTGATGGATTTATAGCGGCCCAGTAACTAAACTCGAGCCTATTACGTGTACATTTTTTTGTTGTTGTTGTAGCTCCAACATGACCATTCATTTCCCTAAGATGTGATTCCATATTTGTTCCTTTTATCTGCAAACAACTAGTAAATTGCAATACTAAACCCTTGTAGCTTTATTGTATGCTTCCTTCCAAACTTTGTACATCCTTTTTTTTCTCAGGTAACTCCAAACTTTTTACATTGTTCACAAATGAATACGTTTTTCAACTTTGTCTTCTCTTAAGGGGACTCGATATAATGACCATTAAAATCAAGTGATGCATTTACTATTGAAATCATCAGCTTCTTTTAGCACGAACAGAAGTTTGCAATCTTGAAAATAAAAATATTAGATGTGTATAAACTAACATCCAAAGTTTTCTATTAAACAGAAAGCATCAAAATGTCAAATGGAAATAGGAAGGGGTGATGTGGGCCTCGAGAAAATAAGTCACGTGGAGGCACGTGACGCAGTAGTGAGTGGCGTCGCGTGCCGGCGTGCCTTGCTTTATCCTACCTACGTGGGCAAACTTTCTTTTGTTCTCTCTCTCTCTCTCTCTCTAAAAAAAAAAAAGAGTTAAAGAGGATGGGACCCACTTGAGCTGTCCTGTCTCTTCTGACCCAAAAATTTGAATTTTTAATATATTTTTTATCATTAATGTGGAGTAAGGGTTTCTGAGTTCTGACACACCCAAACTAAAACAAAACTTACTTTACTGACAAATGTGTCAGTGACGTAATGTTTCCCAGTCATCGTGTGAGAAAGTGGTTCTCTTCTCGTTTAGATTAAATTACTTCTGTAAAATCCAGGACATGTTAGATGACGTGGACGTCCAATGTAGGGTTCCACAACTTGAGATCCGTACGTAAGAGCTGTTTGATCCAAGATTGTTTTTCTTGGCTCGATGGGTTATGTGCTCTTCTGACTTCCCTGACCAAGTCTTCTGTCCAATTCGCAAGGTTTCCACTGAGAACGCCTATACGTATTATTAAGTTCTAAACATGTTCGGCTGACCATTCAATCACATTTAATTTCTACCTGCCCTGTCGGAGGTGCCAGCTGACACGAGATTGTTCAACTAAATGAATTCATCAATCATATATGTTACCTTAATTTTAAATTATTAATTAAATTTTATCTACGTATTATATATAATTATGTGGATAATATTAAGTGATACAGAATTAGAACACAGGGTGCTTCAACCCTCTCTGCCATGTTCTATCTCTATGCCACCCTCCTTTAACCACAAATTTTGATTTATCTCTGCCATGTGCATATATTTTATATAAATATATATAATATATGGATAACATTTCGTACAACATCGGTTAACCGAACGGCACGTGATGTCGAAGACGATACTTTCCGCTGCGAGGAGTTTGAAACAACTAACCAAATCGTGAGCATGACGTCCTCTTGTCTGTAACTGTAAGTACTAACTTTGGTCCTTACAGTTTCCGCAACTTTTCTAGTCATACACATTCACAGGCTCTTGGGATAGGTGATTTGTGTCAACATGGATTGTCTGCACATATCACATATGTTTTTGACATGTCTTAAATGGTTTTGGTATTTCAATCCGGCCGGTTCGAATCTGATGTTAGTCTACTTCAATTTTTTTGAAAATTAAAAAATTTAAAAGCTTGGAAAATTTTAAAAATTTCCGGTTTTTATTTTTAGTTCAAATCAATAATTTAAATTCTTTTAAATTTTAACTTAAATTCAAATTTTATAATATCTAAATTCAAGTTGACCTAATTTATTGTTATATATAATATTAATTTAATAAAATTTGGGAAAACACTTTAAAATAATTCAGGTTATTGGTAGAAAAAGAATAAAGATGAAAAAAAACTATGCTTTATGATTTAACATATTTTTAGTTTTTTACATAGAAAATGAGTTAAATCGACTAAAAATGAGAGGAAAGATTTATTTTACAATTTAATAATTTTAAAATAATAATACACATATTTTATATTAATTTTTAATCAAAATTTTTAATGCATATGTAGCATATAATAAATTATATTGATAAAAAATTAACAATGAATGTATGTGTTTATTTTATGAAGTACAAAATTTTACGTTGTGAATAAGAAGCATTAAAGCTTTTGATAAACAGTATTTCAAATGTTTAATTTTGAAAGAGGGGAAAAAAAAGTGGGGAATGAATAGTCACCTCACAAGCATTAAGTTGTGATTAATTATAACTTAGTACCTAACAATGCCGAAAAAGAAGGGGAAAACAAGATGCAAGTCCAAGCAGCCAGTTGTTGTCTAGTCATCAGCTACTCTCCTGACAGTGTCTGTCAGGTTGATATTTTTCTTTCTTCATGTCAGGGCTCTTCCTTATCCTTTGACCGCCTTCTTAGTCATCTGTGCTCTAAAATGGTTGATATGATTATAGCCAGGGGGAAAAGAATGCAACTTTTAGATAAAAGAAGGATTGAAAGCTCAAAAAGAAGAGACGCATAAGGCTTGTAAAAGTCATTAAATCAAACTTATTGTCTTTTTCCTCAGTTATTCTTTTCCAGGTTTTGATCATGGTTCGGAGGCTGTGAACTGTGAAGGGACAAGGCTAGGAAGACAATAGACCATCTTGAGCTGAGTTAAGACATGTAAAACGACTCAATCCGGAAGTTGATGTTGAAGAGTTAAACAAAGAAAGAGCGAAAGCGAAGTTGTTAGTAAGTTGGAGAATATCTCGGAAAGTACAAACAAAACTAATAGGCGGCAGCAGGAGGCAGGTAGCCATGTGAGAAAAGTTTGGAATAGGGACAAAAGGACTTAGCTTGGGCAAAAATATTGGAAGTTAATAGGGGTAAATATGTCAAGGAAGCTTTCGTATAATTCGGCTTGACAGAGCCGTCACGGCTCAGACCTTTAGTTCAGTTCCGGCTCGGGCTTCCACCACTCCCCGTTAAAAGCTTTCTACAATTATAGTGGGCTCGTGGGCTAAATAGTTGAGATTAATCTTTAAATTATAAATAATTTTATTATATTTAATTTGTTCTTTGTGGTAAAACTAAAAGGAAGGGTTATTACTTATTTGTTTTATTTAGTCTTTAGAAACAAAAAAAAAAATGAAATTAGGTGTTTCTGTGCTGTGTCAAATAGTACAAACAAGACATTTGTGTGATTATCTTCTTATTGTACTTGTCTTAATAATTTGGCAAGGAAGGAATTCACAGGGCCATTTCTATTCCTGTTGGGCATAGCTTCTAGTATCACAGACAATTGTCATATTTTTACTGTTAAATGTCAGGACTTACTAGATACGATTACGAAACAAAGGTTATTTTGTAGAACACGATTTGATTAATCAAATTGCTAGGACTTTGGAGATTTTAAGTATTTTTGATCAATCTAAAGCAAGGTTAGTTATCGTATACGTCTGTTAAACAAAAGCAAAATTCGAAGATATGCAGGCGACAACAGTAGCAGTGACTAGATGCTAAAGACATACATACAATAGCCTCTTTGTTCACGGGGCAAGGAGAAGAGAGTGTAAAAGGTTGAGACATGAACTACAAATGCCTTCTGAGCTCGGCTGCATTTTTTGTCGGCTTTAGTCTCTCCTCATTCTCTGTGTAAATACTTACACAGATGTCAATGGAAAGTTAAAGGTTAGCAAAAGGATATGTTCTCAGACTTCTCTTTGTATTGTATCACATGATAATTGATATAGAGCTAGCTGTTCCTCTCAAAAGTAAAAACAATACTTGCGATTTCCAAGGCAAAACTATTGTAGAGAGAGACATACTAATAGACTGCAAGTTATTGCCTACCTCCCTCTTTGTGTGTATCTCTATCTGTGAAAGTTATATAATGATGTTACATATATATTATTGTTTGTCACATACAATTTTACCATCGACTGTCTTTGTCTGATTTGTCTTTTTCTCGAGTGCCCCTACGGCTTCTCCACTGGCCATAAACACACTCTCTTTCTACCGGTCACTTCTTGTTGGGTATCTGCCAAAGTTATAAAAGAACCTACAGAAGTCCCTGCAAAAAGCTTGGGCAAACTTTCTCTTCACATATTACCCAACACGCCAAACAAAGCCTATTAAAGGCCCACCGAACCAAAGGCAAGTAAGCAACCAAACTCAGTACTGTCTCTCTCTCTCTCTCTCTATGGACTTGCATCTGAAGCAATGGAGAAACCAGCATCAGTCAGAGCAACATCCTTCTTCAAAGATTCCAAAACTCCTTGATTGCCATCAACCACACCACCACCACCAACAACATCATCAGCAACCACAATCAGCATCTTCTGCTCTTCCTTTGTTCGCACCTGAACCAAACAGCAAATTCAGTAACCTGTCAGCAATATCTGCAGACACAACCACAGCTACCAACATCGGATTTCCAAGTAAAGGTTTCTTTCTTTACCTTTTCTTGCACACTTCTCTTTTCTCAAACTAACAATGAATACTTCCTGCTACTCAACGTCTCTTTCTTGACGGCCTTAATTTATTCCCTTCACCTTGCTTCATACACACTTTCACTCTTTGTTAGGGTTTTAATGTTTCTCTTTGTTGTTTTTTCTGTTTATTAGGAATGGGAAGTCACTTTAGCTTATCTCAGTGGCAAGAACTAGAGTTGCAGGCTCTGATCTACAGATATATGCTGGCTGGTGCAGCTATTCCTTCTGAACTTCTGCAGCCAATTAAGAAGAGTCTTCTTCACTCTGCGTCATATATCTTGCACCATCCTCTTCAACATTTCTCTCATTATCAACCGGCCTGTAAGTGCTCATACTCTCATTTCCTTATCGTCTTTCATTGGTTCAGGTTTTGCAAGGTTTAAAGATTGTTTCTTTTTCTATACTTAAAGAAAAGTTTTTTTTTTTTTGGGAAATGCGTGCCTGGGTTGGCCAGTTCTTGCTCTTGTTGGAAATCATGACCTCGTAGAATTAAAACGCATGTTTTTGTGTTTGCGTTTTGTACTATCAATTCTTTAATCTGCATATTTTCTTAACAGTACGGTTGCCTTGAATATTTGGTCAAAGAAACACCTAAAAGAATGTCTAAAACCATTGATTTCAGATTTGTTCTCTTTAACTAGTTGTTATAGGTCATATATTATAGGAAAAATCCTGTTTATGACAACTTAGTTGAGTTTGAAATAAAACTAACATTGTGGCAAATAGGTTACTGGGGAAGACTGGCAATGGATCCAGAGCCAGGGCGGTGCCGGAGAACAGATGGAAAGAAATGGAGGTGCTCGAGGGACGTGGTGGCCGGCCAGAAATATTGCGAGCGCCACGTGCATCGTGGCCGCAACCGTTCAAGAAAGCCTGTGGAAATCCCCACCAACACCGCCACCATCTCTTCCAACGTGGGCGGCGGCGATGGACTCGGTGGTGGATGTGGTGTTGCTGCTTTCAGTACCATCACCACTCCTATTAGTGCACCATCTGTCGTAGGGGGTGTTAGTGGGACTATTTCTTTTTCAGCGAAATCGCCTTCTGTTGATCTTCTTCACCACCTTGATCACAGGTAAAAGTTAGCTTCCTCCTTTCACCTAATTTACATTGTTAAGTTTCAGTTTGGTGAGTATCTTTCCTTTCCTTTTCTTTGAAGCCAATCTTGTATGAGTACAGCCACAAATGTAAAATTTGGTATAGAGCACAAGCTTCGCTTCTGTGCTAGAATTCAACTAGGCAATTAGTCCGGGGTAGGGGCGTAGGACCCATGAAAGACTGTCGAGTATATCTGAAATCTAGTTTAGAGACTCTGGCTCTGCACAAACTAACCCTAACCACAGCTTTTGGATATGCTTTTATTTTGTTTATGCAATTTCATCAACAACATTTCGTATGTTTTCTTGTTGGGTTAAATAATCTTTTCTGAAATACCATAAGCTGTTTTTTGTACAGGTCCTCAGATTCCAGAACTGAAACAAAGGGTCTCTTTGGACCCCAAAATGAGGTTGGTAAGAAACCAGATGGCCACATTTTGAGGCATTTTTTCGACGACTGGCCACGATCTGTTCAAGAACCTGAAAATGCTGGAAGTAACGCTATTCCGATGAACTCTGCCACTTGCTTGTCAATTTCAATGCCTGGAAACTCATCGTCGGATGTGTCGCTGAAACTATCCACTGGCAACGGAGAGGAGGCAGGTGCCACCGGACGCAGCGAAAGGGAGCAGCCACATCTGAACTGGGGAGCTGCCTGGAGTAACCACCAAGTGGCTTCCATGGGAGGACCTCTTGCGGAGGCACTAAGATCTTCCGCTTCCAACTCGTCTCCAACTAGTGTTCTACACCAGTTGCCTCGCTCCACTTCCGAAACTAGCGCTGTCAGCATTTGATTTTACATTTTAGTTTGCGTTGTACATGTATTTGAAGCATTCAGTTTGTTTGTTTTTATTTTTTCCAGGTGATTGTGTTATTATTTTAAACGTGCATGGATGTAGTTTTCCTATTTTAATTGGAAACTCTGATTCTGAATTCATTCTGTGATTTATTCATTACCCAAAGATTACTCCGAAGCAAACTCAATCATACAAGAATAACAACCTCTAAACGAGCAAACTACATAACTCAAAAAGTCGATTAATAACCAAGGTAGTAGCTCAAAGCAACAACGATACAACTCGTAAGAGCAAAAACACTTTTAACAGGTTTACAATAAAAAGTGAAGAAATGAACTCGTCAATTTTTTAAAACATAATTCTTGCCATATTTTAAAATAATTATTTTTAAATTAAAAATATATAATATAACTGTCTTTTTTAAATTTAATTTGAGCTTAAAAGTGGAACCATTTTATGGGCTGATTATCTGAAACCATATGCCAGCCGTAGAAATGAAGAACCTTTTTGAGACACGTCCTCAGCAAACAATCCCTGTCCTCAGTCATAGCAGGAGGCCTTGTTCGAGACACTAAAGGCAACTAGCTCGGAGGCTTCTCTCAAAATAATAGCTGGTGCTCATCGCTCAATGCCGAACTTTGGGGAGTCTAATATTAGTCTTACGATGGCATGGAATCAGAGATACCGCAGAGTGAAACTTGAAGTGGACTCGGCAGCAGTGATCAGTATCCTTTCCTCAGCAAATGACCGAGCTTAGACCCACAACTCTATTGTCCTGGGCATAGACCAGCTGTTGCACCGGAATTAGATTGTTATTCATCGACATGTTTATCGAGAGAGCAACAGATGTGCTGACTGGCTGATACACTATGCTGAACATGTAGTTATTAGGGTCACCTATTTTGACACTACATTCATAGGGTGCGACCATTTCCTCACCGAAGATAAATCGGGAATCTGTTTCCCTAAAAAAACAAAAGAACCTTTTTGAGACAAGACGGTCCTAACTCCCAAGTGCGTCCCGTTCTTGTAGTTTAAATCACAAGTGTTGTTACAATGACTGCCTCTTTAGCTACAATATTATCATAGAACTGGCATGGAAGATGGAACAACAGTGTCTTGACGCTCGTTTATAATTCGTAGAGTGTAAAGAAATTACAAGTCAATAAATATTTTTGGTTTAGTCTGAAATTTGTTTATCAGCGCCAAAACAAATGAAGCTGTGGCTTTTTCCAGTGTTTTTAATGGCTGCCTTTATGACACCCGATCAAAGAATCCTAGCTGTGGTATCCAAAAGCCTAAAAAAAGAGGAAACACGGGTGTTATATGTATACTTGACTGTTTCCCAACTTTTCTTTATGTATAGGACAGATATTAAGTTCCACCTGCGTTTATCTTCTTTGGAAATTAAGGTACTTGATACCGTAACCAAACACAAAGAAGAAGATCAGAACCCATCCAATATGGGCAATGGCAACCGCAGGCAGAAAGTCATAATCGAAACCCAAAGTTTCCTTGATGAACACATTCACTGGCACTGTACCAGCTCCAGGTATCACCACAGGACTACTTTTATCACCTATTTGAGATGCCACAAGACCATATATTGTCCAAGACACCGGGTTAGCCCAGTAGTACCACCTCCACCATACAGGAATTTGCTGCAATCAACAACCAAATGTTATCAAGATAAGAGAAAAAAATAATTCGAAATTTAAGGTTACGTACCATCCTGGGAATGAGAAAGCCAGAGAACAAGTTCCATAAGGACAAGAAAAAGGACATAACAATGGCAGCAATTTGATGTCCTGGAGTCAGGGCCACGGTCATCATCCCATACAATGTGAAGTAAACGAAGCTTGAATATATGATGTAGTAAAACCAGACGAATTTTACAAGCTTCCACTCAAATTTCATCATAGAGAAAAGCAGAAGGGCGTAAACGATAGTTTGGACTGCCACATAAATTGCCTCTATCGCCACCTTCAAAGATAGAAACACTTCCTCAGAACTATGAACTTGTGCATGCCAATGTCGTATCAATTTCTTCATATTATTGAAATCAATTTGAATTAATCAGAGACAGATCTTTCAGGAATTTCCTTTAGATGGAAAGATGTAAAATCTTTAGCAGGTCCCTTAATGACTTCCCATCTAGAAGGGATAGGAGAAACTTCTCAAGGGATGACTACCATATTTACCTGAGCAAATGCAAAGACCAGTGAGGAATACATTCCAGCTGCTTTTTCACGATAGAAAACTGTTCTTTCAATAGCAACTACAGGCTGAACTGAGGCCGCATTGGTCGCACCAAGGAAAAGTATAACAGAGTACATGGCTCCCAAAATATTCATCACGTCCTGTTGTTTTGATCTGCGTGCGGGATTTTTATTAGAGTGAAGTTGTCTACGATGATAGACTTTGATAAGAGAACATCAGAAGACTTACAGCTTCAGTCCTTTGTTCCAGAAAATCAGACCAAAAAGAAACCCGATAAATGTGGTCAGGAAGAAACGAATGGCATTATACTCGGGATTTCTCCAATAGGACTGACGCTGTTTCCAGAAACAAGCTTTGATTTGTGTGATATAAGGTTGTGAATACTTGGTTGGGAAGTATAGATCATTAGACCCTGGTGTTGGGGTGCTAAGTTCTTTGATAAGTTCCTGATTCCTCCTGTATAATGTGGAAAATGAGTGGAAGAACTGAAAACTAAGCTCTTCAATGTATAATTAAGGTAAAGAACTTTTACTTATAGAGGGAAGAGTTGGCATAAATATCCGCAAAATCCACATCTAGCTGGGACTCCATTGCAGGAGAGCTAACATCAAGCATCCACGTTGCAGGGTTGATTCCATCCCTGATCTTAGGAACTCCTGGGATGGCCTGCGTTGAAATAACACAATCGCATGCAATTTCCATCAGTAGTAGTAACATCAAGTCGCTTGATCTCAAGATTAATGATGAATTATAGCTAATCAGTATTTGGTGAATTGGAGAAAAAAATAGTAAAGAAAGATATGTTTACCTCAAAATATTCTACAAGCTTGTGCGAATGGCGTCCAAGAGGTCCAGCATAAATTACTTGACCACCTCTTTTCATCAGCAATAGCTGAAACAGCCAAGATATAAAGTTGAACAGATTCAAACAGAATATAGATATAAACAAATACAAATGCCAACACAGACCTCATCAAAAGCTTCAAAGATGTCTATGCTAGGCTGATGAATTGTGCACACAACTGTCCTCCCTGTATCTACAGTATTTCTTACAGTACGCATAACAATGGCAGCAGATCTGGCATCAAGTCCCGAAGTCGGTTCATCCATGAAGATAATTGAAGGGTTGGCAACCAGCTCTACAGCTATCGTTAGCCTCTTCCGTTGTTCTGTTGATAGACCATTCAATCCTGGAAGTCCAACCAATGCATCTCTAATGGGATTTAGTTCAACCAACTCCATCACTTCTTCAACAAACATCTGCAGAACACATGGAAACAGAAAATTTAGTGTCATAGTAAACCACAAGGAGCTCATCAGAGGATAATTCCAGCAGCAGCGGCAGCTAAGTGAAGTAGAAAGCATAAAAGATGAAACAATATCGCAACTTTCACAAACTTATATATTAATGTTCATAATTCTAACGAAGCTAACACACCTTTCGAGTTTTTGTGTTAACATCTTTGAAAAGACGGAGCCAGGCTGAGAACAAGATGGATTCATAAACAGTAACATGTGGTGAATGAATGTCATTCTGTTCACAGTAACCACTGACACGAGCAAATGTTTCTTGCTTCTTTGGATAACCAGATATACTTATAGTTCCTTCAATATAGCCTTCTGTTTTCCTTCCAGCCAATACATCCATTAACGTAGTCTTCCCCGCACCACTTACACCCACCAGAGCTGTCAATATACCAGGTCTAAAAGCGCCACTAACGTCCCGTAGCAGTTGAAGGCGATTTTCTTCTACTCCTCGATTCTTCATTTCCTATTGCGGGAAACCAGATGCTCATTTCAATAGCATGTCTAGAAGAAGCACATCTTCTTCAATATCGTCCTTTTATTAATTTAAAGTTCAAAGTTCCTGATGACTTACGGTTGGCATATCCACGTAATAGTTGACATGGTTGAAAGCAAGTGAAAGTGGTTGGAAGGGCAAAACCATCCCTCTTTTTGGTTCGTTATTTGGTCCAGCGTTTTGCAAGGAATTCCTCACTTCCATGTCAACCCCTGTAATTGTTCACAAAATTTTGAAGACATTCAGAAGATGATTTCAACGGACATCTTTAAACTTTCAAGCACATGAAAAATGGGTTTGATTCTATAATTGTTTGTAATATACAAGAGGAAACAATTTCATTCATGAATGAAGAGTTCTAATGTTGGCTGAAAAGGCTGTTAGAATTTGCATGCAAGGAAGTGGTGGCATTGGCTTAAACCTTCTGTTCCATATAGTGCAGAAGTTGATTTCTGCTTCTTCTTCTTGTCATCATCATCGGCAATGACAAGTTTTGAATCGGAAAAAGCTGCAAGTAAAATAAAAACACAGGAAATTTTGATGTCAGGTATCCCATTCAACGTCTGTTCCAAAGACGAGGAGACAGGAGGTGAAATAACTTACGATTCAAGTAAGTTAAGGCTGCAATGAATAATATGTTGAATAGAAGAGAAAAACCAAAAAGTGCTCCAACACAAATCCAAAACCAATAATCATCAGTAAAGAAGCCTCTCGATTTCAACAGGACTTTTCCAACAGTAGGTGCATCAATCCTAGGATCTGGATTAGGCTGTGCATTACAGAACAGTTAGGACAAAGAAACCAAAGCAGAATTGAGATGAGTTGAAGACAATCTATAAAGGGTACTTACTGCACTCCATCTTTTGTCCAGAAATTCATTCATGACAATGGCATTTTGTCCGTACATCATTGGAGACATATAATAGCCCCATAGCATCCAAGACTTAATGTCATCTGAAGCAGAGCAAAAAGATGCTTAATTTATAACCAGATATTGATTCTCTTCTGTAACTACCAATGTGAACATGTATCAATGCTCTTTGATGTGGGCAAAAAAAAAAAGATAAGGCAATGAATCAACTGCTTACTCTTGGCTATTACAAATCCTCCAAGAGTAAAAACTATAAGCAAGGTGAAAGTTCCCAGTGTGTTTGCGACAACTTGTGTTCTTCCAACGGCAGCAGTGAAACGAAAAAGTGATAGAGCCATTTGGTGTATACCAAAAAACGCCACAAACTGTCTGACAAGCCTGAGGAAGCAAAGGAAGATGTGTTTGAGTGAAGATACTACTACAACATCTGTAAGATGAAAATTTTGAACTCAATTCACCTGCTAATAGATGGTGCAAAACCGATAGTGTAATAGGTTAAGACAATCCATATCAGTGATTCCACAAATGATAATGGTATTCTAAGCAACCAGATTGGTAATCCATAAGCCCATGGAGGATAAAACAAGAAGTCCCTTTGCTTATAAAACACAGGTAGACTGAATACTGTCATTGCAAGTTCTGCCATCCCATTAAACATCACATTAATTAGACTGAAAAACAATGCTCCAAAGAACTTTTGTCCATCTTGCACTGTCCCAACTTTCATTTCTGTCCTTAGAAACACGGTGAAGGCAAATATTGACATAATTGTTATCTGGGACGTCTTGAATATATAAACAAAAGAATTTCGTTTCATCAGCAACCACTCCCTTGAGAAACATGCCTTGAAAAGTTCCCAATTTGAAATCCCATACTTGCTTGTCACTAATGCAGCCGGATGAGTTCTTGATTTATCATAAGGATTGCTCAAATCTGATGCGAGCACTTGGCCTATATGGAATGAGCTGAAGCCTTGCACGAATTCGGGAACTGAAAGAAATCTATAAGGTTCTTCCTTCTTGTACCAATACTGTTCTTGGTCTTTCTTGGAAGTTACTTCTTGCAGGAAGTCAGCTACTCCTTTTCTTTCCGGGCATTTGAAACCCATGTATTCAAAGAATTCTAGGATATGATCACGAGGACCTTGATAAACAATCTGACCTTCTGATAGTAGGATAATGTCATCAAAAAGATCAAATGTCTCCGGTGCTGGCTGTAGAAGAGAAATAATCATTGTGACATCCATAATATGAACCATTTGCCTCATGAATTTGCATATCTGAAATGTAGTTGAACTGTCCAACCCTGTTGATATTTCATCCATTAAAAGAACCTTTGCTGGTCCTACCAGCATCTCCCCTGCATCCATTTCAGACAGCATTTTAATTATGCATCAAGAATATGGAAACCAGACAAATGAATCTTATATGATTTCCATTCCGGTCAAACTGAACTTTACTCGTTGACTTCGGGTTAGGACCAGCCTTTTGGCCAAGTGCTTGACCTTAGTCAAAGAAGAATACCTGTAGTCAGACGTTTTTTTTGTCCTCCAGATATACCTCTTATCATCTCATTCCCAACCGTAATATCTGCACAAATATCCAACCCCAGTATCTGTTGAAGACTCTTCAGTTAGTCTACAGGTTTACATCTTTAATGCGTGAAAAGAGTATTTAAGAAAAATAAACAAGATATACCATACTATTTGAAATGCATGTAATAAACCTTGAGGACATAATCAGTAACCAAATTGGTTTGTTGGCCTGCCATTGCCGCTGCTTTCATGAATGCATCAATCTCAGGGTCTGGTTTAATTCCTGCTTCTTTCTCTCGTCTCGAGAGTTCTGCTAGCAATTCGTATCGTGAGCCCACTCCTAAGCAGCGTCCAGAGAAGTCCAATGTCTCTCTGACCGTCATTTCTCCGAAGTGAAGGTCATGTTGGCTAATATAAGCACAAGTCCTCTGAGGAACAAATTCATTAAATTCATGACCACAATAGGTGATTCTGCCAGTAGCCTGTTCACAATTTCATTCAGAAACTAGTAAGTCAGCTTAACTGGTATGCAAAATGGGCCAGCAGCAAACAAAATTTCAAGAAGCAGAAAATATACTTTCAAGTTAAGATCGAGTTTTCCTGCCAGAGCTTGCAGGAGTGTTGTTTTCCCAGCTCCAGGAGGACCAAGAAGTAAAGTCATCCTGAAAAATAATCACAAATTGGCAGACAATGAATATAAATTTAATAGACAAGAAATACGCATAAAATTGATCCAAAAAAAAAAGAACATAAAACAAGAATGCTGGCAAGAATCACTTTGATAAAAAAAAAAAAAGCTAACTATAATAACCATTGGAATGAAGTGGTTGTGACGATTTAGTAAGGATACCTCGATGGTTTGACAATTCCGCTGACATCTTGAAGAATTTGGATTTTTCTCTTTTTGGATGGAACAAGACGAAACAGTCCGAGAACATTCTGCCATAACATCCAAGTTTCAACTTCATTCATTAAATAACTATTCTTTAAGTTCTAAATATACATACATTCATACATATATACATACATTCATACATACATATATATATATATATATATATATATATATATAAAATAAAAGTTTGTCATCAGAAAAACCAAGAAGAAGATTGAAAGACCTCAAATGTGTTTAAAGTAGCATTAAGAAGAGTAGGAAGAGCTCTGCTCCCAAAGTACACTTTTCCCTCCACCGATAGATGCTCATACCGGACTTCAATCTTAGGAGTCTCAATCCCAACCCTACATAGAAGACTTTCTTTGTTAGGTCATAATCAAATAACTTAACAAGAAACAAACAAGAAGAAAATTAAGCAAACTTGTCAGGAAAGAAAGATAGAAAGCTAATGAAGAAGCATTTACTGAAACTGACCTATCAGTTCTGTCTCTTACACTCCTAAGAAACTTCTCATTATCCTCTTCAGCAACTTTCAATATACTTTCAATCAAGTGCTTCCTGTCTTGCCTTCCAAGCTTTCTCACATCAATCTCATTTTGTACAACTTTTCCATTATCCAACACTTTCATCAACACCCCTTTCCTCATGCGGTCGTATGTCGGCAACCGCTCAATCGCCGCCCACCGGAGCTCGTCCTCGTCCTCCCCCCGCCTCTCACTCCGGTTAAAGACATCCGGCTGCGCCATCCATACATCCCGGAAGCTATTAGATGTCCAGCTCCGGCGACTCACCGATGCAAAGCTGCTTCGGTTGCTCACTGATCTCGCCAGATCATCTCCCGTCAAAGCTGCCGCCATATGCGGTGCAATCAAGAAATAAAAATACTTCTCCTCTTTACGTAGTTTTAATGTAACTTCACGTCACGTATCACAATATTAGTAAACTAACATTTTTCCGAATCCTTGGAGAAGCAGACTTCACTAACTAAAAATAACTATGCTTAAAAAATAACTAGTTATTTTTTTTTTCGTGGGAAACAAAAAAGAAAAAATAACTATGCTTAAAAAGGAAAAAGAACCCGACAAACTTGTAACAAAATCCTAGGCTGCCACTTCCGAACTATAACAAGAATCCTCAAACTACTGTAGCCTACTACCAAGCCGTTGGGGTAAAATCTCGATCAGATGGAATCACGAGGAGTTCATTAAACGAACACGCATACATTTGCACAAACGTAACCGCCATGAAAATCCCCGACGACCCAAGCAGCCGAGATCTTTCTCCGGCAGCTTGAATTAATAAACAAAAGTGTCCAGCCAGAGACGACATGTACTGTTCTCCAAGAAGTGTAGGACAGATGGCGAAAGAGACTGAGGCGGCGAGGTAACAACGTTGATGAGGACCGGAAAGTAAAACAGAAGAAGATAAGAAAATGAATGGAGCTCAATAAGTGCGAAGATTATCTGAAAAGGGTGAAGTTGTAGTTGTACTGATCTCTCTCTCTCATATGTACGAGTCTTAATGTATATGGTTTGCTTGTTTATTTGATATTTGACATTTGAATTTAATATAATTTCTGAGGGGGTTAGTAAAAGGTTCTCTTTAAGGGTTTACAGTTTACTTGCGAGTTACGAACATGTATTTGCACTCATCTGTTTGCATTGATGAGCCGAAGTAATAGGTTGGCATTGCGAAATGTCGTAGGAGATCGAAGCATAGAGATGGTTACGCCAATCATTGTTATTGGTTGTTAGTTACAGGAGAGCCGATCTCCTGGCCCCTGCCCTGGGTCCTTAGTCCTTACATATTAAATTATATAATTTCCTCCTATCAGAATTCCAATAGTACTTTTTTTTTTAAATTTATAAAAGTGAAATAATCAAAAGAAACTTAACAAATTACAAGATCAGTAACGGAAAAGACACCACGGCCCTATCCTCAAAGAAGATAGACGGACACCCTGAAGGCGTATGAGTAAGCACAGTGACACTAAAAGTGTAAGAGTGTGCCTAATTCGCTAGCCAATCAATACACCGATTACCCTCACGATAAACATGTCGTACTTTCACCTGTTAATTCCTAACGAGCAGATCCCGAATATAAGACGCCAAAGGAGCAGACGATTCTTGTAACGTGCCCAAGGAGAAAAGGATGTGAACAAGTAGCGAATCCATTTCTAGCTCCACTTGCTAAAAATTAAGATCCCAAGCTAGCTTTAACACTGCAAAAGCTCCCCATAACTCAGCCGAAAAGGATGAACAGATGCTTATATTGTGCACGAATCCTGCAAGCCATAAACTAGAATTATCACGAATTCAAAAACGCTATGGCTATGGCAGTGACGTTTGCATAAATAAATTAAATTAAAAAGAAGATTGTTTGCTGTTTTTTCTCTTTAAAAACACATTTTGTACAAAAATATAAAATTATCATAATATGAGAAACAATTTTTGTAAATTAATAAATTATTATAAACTAAAATAAATTAATTTTTTGTTTGATTTATTTTAATAATGCTTGTTGTTAAAAGATAAATTAATCTGTGAATTTTTGTAAATTAATAAATTCTTATAAATTAAAAATAAGAATCTATTTTTGAATTAAATTTAAAATTCTTTAATAAGAAAAGATAACCTCTTTCAATTATATTTTAAAATTTTAATTTTATTTAACCTTTAACTCATTTTGTCTAATATGTTGAATATTTTAAAATATTGAAAAAAAAACATATTAACATCTTATTAGGCTTGTTCATTCAGGAAACTGAAATTAAAAAATGTCTTATGCTCGGTTGAATCGAAGGACAAGATCTTTGTGAATAAATGCCAGTCGATACGGTAACGTGTTTGTTTAGATCGTGGCAGCCCACTTTGATAGGAGTCACGTGAAAGATTCTCCATCTCGGCTCTCGGTTCGTTCATTTTCTTTGTTTTGGGCTGACTGACTTAATGCGTCAGCGTCACCTTTATCACTTGTTTAGAAAAAACCTACAAATTAATATTCCATGACTAAAGCTATAAAGAAATGTTAGGTACATTCCAAAACTTACTTTTGGACTTGACCAAGGAAAAGAAAAAAAAAAAACAATAAACGTATGCAGGTAATTAAAAGCCTTGCTGTGTATAATCAATGATTCTATTTTTATTATATTCTATTAAATTTTAATTTTTTAATAAATAAGAAAGAGAAAAAAGAAACAGACAATTTGTTCTTTTATATTATAATTTTAATATGAGAATAGTTTAGACTTTTGGAGGAAACAGATCCTCTATTCTCTACCTTATTCCCTCTGTTCCAAACTTCTCTTAATTAGTCATCTAATTTCTTTTTATTTATTACAATAAAGGGATGAAAACACTTTAAAACAGAGCAATAGATATTAAGGGGAATGAATCCATGAGGGAAAATGCTGTTACGTAACAGACAAATGTGATGAAAGTTGCTTTGAAAGTAACAACATGCGGCATTAAACTTTGTTGATGCCACAGTTCAGATTCACAGTTCCGCCTTAGTCAACAAGGAAGGTGAGAGCATGACACGCGCGGGATATCATTTAATTGCGGCGGTTAGTAAGTAGACTGCTGCTATCGAATTCATATCGGTTGCTTCATGCACCCAATTGCATTGCTCCAAATTTCAATAAAGATAACATCTCAGATATTCGCAATATATTTTTTTTTGGTCAGATATTCGCTGTGTATTTTTTGTTAATATCATCCGAGACAATTCAAAGTTATCAATTAATATCATCCGAGACAATTCAAAGTGTCAATCTCCATGACAAGTTTTACATGTCACTAGAATAACTTGGCAGCTATTAATAGCAAAGTTATGAATGTCAGGTATTAGCATTAGTAATCATACGGTGTTAAACTCATATAGGTTAATATTAGGTAGGTATTATTTTGAGTAAATTTTTAAATTTATAAAATATGCTTTAAATTTTTTAAGTTATAAAATAGTTTTTTAATTTATTGTATTGTATAATTTATAATTTTACATCAATCATGTCTCAATAATAATAATAACAAGAGAAATTTAAAATAACAATAATTTATTTATTTTTATTAATATTACTTTCACATATTTAACATATAAGTAATAACCACAATTAATATAAAAAGATTATTTAATTATCATATTAATATAAAATTAAGAACAATACAAAGTATTTAAAATGTTACAATTTCATCATATAATAAATAATTCTTATATCAAAACATCAAATAAAAAAAATAAAGATTCATGACTCTCTAATTGTTACAATTTACAACAAGGGTCTGTGTTAAGGAAACAACTAATTAAGACAGAAACTTGAAATAAAATATTTACAATTATATTCATATTGCATATATAGAATTTAATATATACATCAAATATAAGTAAAATTAAAATAAGAGAATAAATGAAAACATGAAAATTCATTTAATCAAATATTCACTTAAATCGCATCGACCCTAATTCTCATTTGGTACAAAATTCTCTATATTAAGAGGAGTCTCATTATCACCATCATTCAAATTCATTGCACCAAATAATATTTCAATACTTTTTTATCCAATATTATCTTCTAAGTTATTCTCATTTATCAAATTTTGTTTCTCAAAAACTTAATTAGCCAAAAAATTGATATGGTTCAAAAAAATTATATCTACATAATTATTTCTTCTATTAAGAGTCCTAGTAAATAAATAAAATTAAATTATTAAGAAATTACTAGAAATTATATCTAACTTAATATTGATAATAACACACCTTTCCTAAACCTTTAAATTGTATCAAACAAAGATCAAATTGTTCAATCTTTTGTACTCCAATCTATTGCTTTTCTTGGAATGGATGAATTCAAATCCATTCTAAGTCCTTTCATACCTTGTTGTACTTATACATTGACTCAAAATTCAAACTGTAAACATTTACAATTCTGGAACACCACTTTTAAATTAGTCAAACCAAGTTACTGTAAGACAACAAAAGTAGCATTATAAATAAAAGAAAGTGATGATTAATTTTAAACAAGTAACAAAAGTGAAAAGAAATATATAGGTAGATTAAGTTTGTCTATTTGATGAATAACAATTGGCATCCCAAAATCATCATAAGCATCCTTATAAATCTCCATTTATGAGATTAAGAGATCTTGTATCATCTTATGGGCAACAATTGTTATAATAGTTAATAACATTCTCCTATTAACTCAAACTTTCTTTGTAAAACTTCATCTGAAATAAAACACTAGAATTCAAAAATGCCGTAACTGCAAACAATATAGAGTAAAATTGTCTTTCTCATCTCTTATTGATGATTACAAAATAAGGGATATACAAAAAAAACCATTTTTCATATTGACCTTGATTGCTTTTTATCCCCCTTTCTATGGCAATATAAAAATAACTCATTCTTACCTTCTCATCACTATTAATCAGACGAAGTACCCTTACCAACAAACTCAGATGACAAATTAATATTGACATCAAAATTCATTATCTTCAATTATAACTTTAGAAAACTCTAATTCAACATTAGACCTAGCATGTTGAGATGTAACTCCCTTATCACTTGTAAACATTTGCCTTAACTCCTTATTCATCATAATAAAACATTAAAGTGATAAGAAATTAATTACAAATCTTGTAATAGTAGGACAACACAAATTTCTACCATTAGTGAACTCCTTTTCCATTAAATCCAAGACCTATGCAGGATTATAAATAAACTTCGTCATCTTTTTTACTTTCTACATAATCTTATCAATAATAGGAAAATATTTAGCATCTCCTATATTTTCCAACATCAGGTCAATGCAATGTGCAATACAAGGAGTCCAATAAAATACTTGCACTCGTTTTCAATCTTTTTTCAGTTGCTTTATAAGTAGAATCATTGTCAATGATGAACCAAACAATATTTTCTGGCCTAATTTTTTTTTACAACTTCATCAAATACTTGCACTAAAGTCCAATGAAAATAATTATACTTGCTTTACAATTTCCTACCTTTATGGATGTCCCCTTTGTAGAATAGGCTAAAAATTTAATAATAAATTGTTGTCTTTTATTTTTTTGAGATATTTGTGACATAAATCACAAGTAAGTTGATTTTTTGCGCCCTTTTTCTGATTTCCCTCTTAAATTTTGTTGCCAATCTTTTGGCGACGAATTTCCAAATAGTCACCAAAAGTTAAAACTTTTAGTGACGATTTTCAAAATCGTCACCAAATGTCCATCTTTAAAAGTTAACCCTTTAATGATGATTTTGAAAATCGTCATAAAAAGTTACACTTTTGGCTACCATTTTTTTAAAATCGTTGCCAAAAATGAACATTTGGTGACGATTTCAAAAATCGTCACTAAAAGTTTAAATCGTCGCTAAATGTTCACTTTTGGCAACGATTTTTTAAATCGTAGTAAAAAAAATAGCCAAAATTCTATATCATTGTAGTGCCCTAACTTTAATTAATACGATGGTCTTTTCAAGACAAATTTCCAAATGAAAATTCGAAAGGGTATAAAAGTTTTGCAAAATCTTTGATTTACCATAGTCATTTCTAGCACAATTAAAAATAAACAAAATTAAATGCACAAATATAAATCAACACAAAAATTTGGTAATGCAGCTTGACAAACCTTGCCTATGTCTGTGGGGCTCTCACCTAGATTAATTCTTTCACTAACGACAATAGTTTTATACAAGGTTTTACTAAGACGACACTGCTCAACCCTTGACATTATTTCTCGTCCTCACAACTTGTAAAAAAATTTCACACTCAATAATACGACTGCTTTGTACTAATCTCAACAGAGGAATTTCTCAAACAATGTTTAACAAAAGAACAATAAACAAATAAGTTAAGTGATTAAAATAACTGGGAAAAAAAAACAAATACACTTGAGATAGAAAAAGAACAACTTCTCAATGTTTTCAGCTCTTCCAAAGATAAATCTGACAGTTGTTCACCAATGATACTATCGTAGTCAGTCCATAAAATATATCAGCTCCTAAGTTCCAATCTACGTTGGAGAATTAAAGAAGATACCAAGCTGATTCATATAAACACCAACACAAAGCTACAGATGCACCGATAACATATTTACCAACCAAAGTATACGCAACCTAAAAGGAAATCAATTGACAAACATTACTTCCCAAGAGGGAATTATACTAACATGATAAATAATCAAATCAACCACCTCTCCAGCTCGGTCAGTCGTCTCCACCTGTCGCCGGTCGCCAACTCGCCATCTCCACCTGTCGCCGATCATCCACTTGCCATCTCCACCAACAAGAACCTACAGATCTGGGAATAATACCCAGATCTCGACCCGCCCGACCCATCAGTCATCACCGAAAATATTCTGAAATTGTGAT
>JAOQMS010000005.1:41673473-41687506 GCA_027563885.1 Erythroxylum longipes | reverse complement strand
ATATCAGTGGACTATTTTGCAAATTTTAAAAATTTTAGGGACTATTTTATAAATATAAAAAATTGCCCGAAACGGTATCCGGTATTGACCGGTACCGATACAGTACTATTCCAGAACTCAATCCGGTACCGAATCCTATACGGTATTTGCAACATTGCCCCCTATCCCAATCTGTAGCTGCCTTATGATATCCTCCCATCCAAAACAACGTAATCCACTGATACACCTATTCAAGATGTACTTCTTTCACACTTGAACCATTATCCAATGTCCACTCATACTAGTACTCAAGATAGATTTTTTAAGCAAGTGAACCGTTATTCAAAAATCCAATTCAAATAAGAAGTTTAACTTATTTTAAAACTTACATTATCTTAAAGATCCAACTATTGTCTAAAAATCCAATTCAAATAAAAAGTATCATTTGCTTACACCTCATCTTAATTTAAATTTTAAAACTTGCATTATCTTAAGATCTAATAATCAAAATTTCAAAATTTAAATAATGAGATATATAATAAATATCTTAACACCAAACATTCCTTAAATATCACGGGATTTGATCTTTCGTAGCCTACTGGCAAGAAATTTATTGTTCAAGTGCTGTAGTCTTCTTTGAATCTCGGTTAACGTTCTAGTTGTAGTTTTCAAATAATTGAGATTCTTTCAAAGTAAAATTTTAAAGCTATTTGTGAGGTGGAAATGCTATTCAGTTTGAAGATTAGACAACTTTACGAAAAGTCAGTTGTAATAATTTTGTTCAAATTAAGATATTATTTTTTGTGCTATAAAAATTTTAAATAAATCAAAACAATAATTTTTTATGAGAGATATTTTCTTATTCATTTTTTTTGGTTAAACTTGCCTCGTAATTTTTAAAATGGTAAAATATATATTAAAAAAAAGTGACTCTATATATATAAGCTATCGCCATGGGTCATTCCGGGTGATAAAGAGTAAAATGCAGAAAAGCCATGCAAATCGTCATGGGCAGATCACTTTGACGGATGTACGATGGAACTGATATGAATCGGAAACTTGCTTGTTAACATGATAACGACAATTCTTAGTACAGTAAATGCAGCCATTGACGTGTTAGGTACAAATTAATTAGCTAGAAATTTGGATATTATCGAATCAAAGAAAAAAAAAAGGATATTATCAAGAACCCGAGACAAATTGGAAATTATGGAACGTACATATCTTTAATTAAAAGTAAACAGGTGGTTTTCATTGCACCAAAACATACTTTAACGTATTCTTTAATTCAATTTTACCTACAAACTCATCAACTTCTTGTTCTGTATGTTGTAGACCCTTGTTCTTTAATATATGCTGATTGCTGAGAGGGGTTGGCAAGCGATAATCCCCAGTCCTAACTTATTTGTTATTCTAAAAACTATCTAATAAATTATTAAAGATAATTTCAGGAATAATTTCCCTAAAAGTTTGGTTAAGGACCATTTCTCAAAGGAAAAACTGTTGGAATTTGAAAATTTAGGTAGAAATTAAGGATGATGAATAGTCAACATTTTGCATTAGTGTGATTGGACCTACTATAAAAATTATAACAGATCATCTTCAAAATTCAACAAATTAACTATACAATTGTACGAGAAAGAGGAGAATAGAACTAGATTGATGAAAGAATGGAAGAAGAATTGAAGATGATGATATATGAACTCCACCGCATTTATGGAGGACTAAATATTATCAATTATAATATCGTAATCAGATCTTTGCCAACAAAATATCTTTGCCATCCGACTCTTATTGGAGTTAATATCTAATATGTGTTTGTTCACTTGTCTTTTACGTCCAAGTAGCTGTTGGAAGCAAACAAAACGTGCCCATGAACGAGAAAACCTACACATATTTGTTCTATTCTGCAATTAAAACATTTACAAGGCATTAGAGTTAGACATACAAATTCTAACGTTTTCTTAGAATCATCGCCTCGTCCGGAACAAGAAGACAAGAATTGCCTCACCATTCAGTTATATATGCATTTTATTTTATCCCTTTACCTAACAACTAAAGTTCTTTTGAAGAATCCAGTTCTTGACCCCATCCCTCTCCTATCTCTTTTATTTTACTTTATAGCTTCTTAATATATTTCATTTTTGTTATTAGGAAAAAATTTAAAAAAAAAACAAGAAGACGACATAACTGAAAGTGAGAGCTGCCAAATCCACTTTATTGATGAAGCTAACGAATTAGTTATTTTAATTCTAAATATAGGATTGAAGGGAACAAATCACATGTTCTTATTATTTCGGTGCTTAACCTATTTCATAAGCATTTAATTTTTCTCTGACTTATTTATTAAATACATGATGTTAATAAATTTTACCCGCCTGGTCCACTAGATATAGCTAACTGGCAACTTAGGCTTTGTTTATCAAGTAACTCTTAACTATGAATTATCGTTGTCTTGTCCGTGGTTTAATAATTGGCAAGTAGCAGAAACTGACACTGCCGGCCCTTGATCCTACCCACATTACCTAACTAGTTGACTAATGTGGTAGAAGAGAGCCATTCTTCCAATTTACACAGATATCAATATACATAGCAGCGACACAGTAGTCTAAGAGGCTGACAAGTGTTTATTGAGGCAGTGGAGATGTTAAATTCGAAATGGGAGAGATCGGCAGCATTAATAAGGACGGCAACGGTGCTTGGGTGAAAATGTCAAGAGTTTTGAAGGCGTATTGTCTTGTCTTGGATTAATAATGTCATGTATATGTCTTGTACTACTGCCCAAGTCCTGAGTCATTGTATTGCTTTATTCTTACAAAGATCTTATGAAGTACAATATTTAGTTTGTGATGTTCCAATGGTACAACATGCGTAATGGTTATGGAGGCTAAAAATGCAAGAGCTCTTGTACATAAAAATAAAGCTGACTCACATGGCTACCATTGAAGCTAATTGAATGAAGTCTCCATCACATAAGCAAGCTGTCACTTTTGTTGTCTGATGGCAGGAGAGGATGGAGTATTAACCTACTTGGTCATGACCACACGGAGGAGTTAATGACGATGTGGTAAAGGCCCTTTCAGGATGCAGTTATTGCATAACCAGACACTGGCACTTCCTTTAAAATTTCCCAGGTCTACACTAACTTTAATAGGAGTAGAACTAGGTTCTTGCATTACCTATGAAAGGAAAAACTATTGTACGTATATGAGTCATTATATGTTGGTGGGTATGTGAAAATTGGTGATATAAATTAAAAACCAGTTTGACAAACGTCCACATTAATCTTTTTACGTTGTTTCTTCTTATTTTGCAAATTGCAATACGATGTTACTAATTATCTATGATTCAACACAAAACGATAAATGTTAAGCTTATTTTATTTTAAAGTAGTGTCATTGAATTAACTCAACTAGTTAAATGTGCTTATTTGCCAAATCCTTGCGATATTTCGACTTTTGCTAGTGGCCATTATCTTATATGGTTTCTAATCAATAATTGTGATGTTAGGAATTAAAGATATAATACCAGAAAATCACTGAAGAATGTCAAAAGAACTTTAGTTCATCTGAATATACATGCAATAACCCTCCATAGGAAACTGGAGAAAAAAAGTCAAAGTAATAATTGGATGCCACTCTACCACCATTAACTTCTTTAGTATTATTTATTGAAAAAAAAAAATCATCATCTTTAACAAAGTGCTGGATCGCCTGTTTAAATGCCGTGTTAGAAACTATAAAGTCAACAAACAAAACATAGGATTCCATAGAAATCAAACAAACTAACAGCCACCGCATTCTTTTAATTGAGGGAATAGTAAAGTTCACTTCCGAACTGTCTTCAAATCTATGAAAAGCGTTACCTATATCGAGTTATCGTATATGGGTCAGCATCTATGATCTACCTTTGTGAATGGCCACAGGCTGTACGGTGCAATACTATGTGAGCTTACATTTTTATATAAAAGATATTCAAGCAAACGGGTTGAAGTAATTGGAAGCTTAACCTATGAGAGTTGACATTAATCATTATGTTAGTGTCACATGTTCATTATGTTAGTAAAACTTAAAGGAATAAAAGAACAAGACAGTCTGCAATTATTCGTTATTCCTCCTTTAAAAGTCCGGTGAAGTCGTCAGAACAAGCATAATGATATAATATTGAGATATAAACACTTAAAATGGAACCAAGTTAAAATGAGAAAAGAGAGAGAGAGAAGAATTATCACAAGAAAAATTTAACCAAAAAAAGTACGTATTTACGAGAAACCTATTTCAATCTCTTTAATAGTAATTTTGTTTACAAAAAGATACACAAATAGAATCTAGAACGAATCAAAGAACAGGATACTTAAAACATATGAAAAATATCCTACATTATAAAAGTGGTGAATTTGTGTTTCTACATAATTCCCTAATTATAGTTGTGTTATAGCTATGTCAAGCTTTAATAATGAAAGGTATATCTGACGTTTATCTCTTAAATGAAGAGTAAACGATATTTCTCCCACTTAATGTCACCTTTACTTTTGTTCATGTTGCTTATATTTCTGCTAGGCTGATAAGAGATCAATAATATATGTTATATATGAATTTATAAGTGTTAATTAACTTTGTTAGCATATCTGTCAGGTTATCTTTATTGTGAATTTTTTGAACATCTTACTTTTTTTTTGATAAAGTAATATTAAACTCGAATTTGTTTTGTCCTTGGATGAAATGATGAATTTTTTTCAAGTGCAAATCGCTATATCACAAAAGAGTAATCTTCTCTTGTTTGTGTTTGAGCTCCTCCACTAATATTAGTAATCAAATTGCTTATTTGCTAGCTTGTGTAGCTATAATATATTTTGCCTCCATCTAGAAGTAGCCACAATAGATTACAATTTTGAGTCCCAGCTTACAACATAACTTACGATAAACTTGCTTTTGTCAAGATCAGCTACATAATCTGAATCAATATAGCCTCTAACAATAAAGTCTGATCCTCCAAATTATAATGCACTGTTTGAAGTACCTTTAATATATCTTAAGATTCTCTTTATAATACTCCAATATTTTTTACCATGATTTGCCATGTATCGACTAACCACTCCTAGTGTATGTACAATGTTTTGTCTTGTACAGATCATAACAAACATTAAGCTACCCACTATTGATACATACGATAGTCGAGACATTTACATCTTCTCTGTTTTGTTACTAAGACTCATACTTGAAGATAACTTGAAGTTAATAAAAAGATGTATAAAAATTGGCTTATAATCTTGCATATTGAAAGGTTGCAAGATTTTTTTCAAATAATTCTTTTGAGAAAGCCAAATCTTCTTATTATTTTTGTATCGTTAAATTTGCACCTTTAAAATCTTGTTTGCTGGTCCCAAGTTCTTTATTTCAAATTCTCTAGCCAAATGTGCCTTCAAATCTTTAATATGATCTTTGTTGGGTTCATCAACATATAACAACAAGATAATGAAATCATTATCACCAAATCTCTTATAATAAGTATAAGGATCTGAATTGAGTCTATTGCATCGAAAGCTCATGATGAAGGAATCAAATCTCTTATACTAGCATCTTAATGCTTGTTTGAGACTATAAAGGGATTTGTTTAACTTACAAACCAAGTTTTCTTTTTCTTTTTCTTCAAACCCTTCTTCTTAGAGCATATAAATTTCTTCTTCAAGTTCTTCATAAAAAATACAGTTTGACATCTAATTTCTTTAAATGTAAATCATATATAGCATGCATAGCCAAGACCACTCAAATTGTTGTCAATGTAATAATAGAGAAAATATTTTGTTGAAATCAATACCCACTTTTTTATCCTTTTGCTACTAATATTGCATTATAGTGCTCCATTTGGTCATTGTCATCTCATTTGATCTTATAGACCCAATAGTTATCAATCGTCTTCCTTCCTTATTGTAGAAAAACAAGATCTTGTGTATTATATAAGGCTTCAAATTCTTCTTGCATTGTTGATATCTAGAGAAACAACCTTATAGAAAGTTTATGGTTCTCCATCCTCTGTTAGTAAATAATATGCAATATTACTAGAGATATCAATAGACCGGGTAGGGCCAGGAGCAGGTCACCTTGGCCTGTGGCCTGGCCACAAGCTGAGAGGCCCGTGGCCCGTCTGTCCAGATGTCAATTGATCAGGCTGGGCCAGGAGCAGGCCATCGTGGCCTGTGGCTTGACCATGAGCTAAGAGGCCTATGGCCTGGCCCATAGCTGGATGAGCAATGGCGGCCTGGCCCATCATATAATTTTTTAAGAAAATCGGTCAAAAACAATGTCGTTTTTGACAAAACGATCAGACCGAGCTCTTTTTTCCATCCCTAAATATTACCTCTCATAATGTATTCTAAGTACTAACCTGGTTCTCGACTTCTCTCCTTTCCTGAGTTGACCATCGAAACTTTGGCGATGATAACTCAGCTTGTTCTTATTCTTCATACTCTATGCAACTTCTAAAGAATTTGAATCTTCTTGTTCTTGTCTTTCTTCAACTTGAATTGTAGTAGTCTTTAGTTTCTCTTTTGAAGTGTTATTCTCTTCCTTTTCTTGTAACTTATCTTCTACAAATATGACATCTCTGCTAATTATTACCTTATGAGTAATGGGATTTCATAGGTGATACCTCTTAATTCCATTAGCTTATCTCAAGAAAATGCATTTCTTAGATTTTTTATTCAATTTTGACATGTATTAGGAATTATATATCACATATGCAGAACATCTAGAAATATGATGGAATGAATAATTAGTAGGATTATTGGTTTATAACTTTATTAGCGTCTTCATCCCAATTGTTATTGATAGAGACTAATTTATCACATAACAAGAGGTTTTTATTGCGTCTATCTAAAATGATTTGGCTAGACCTTTAGTCCTCAATATTGCTCTTGCTCTTTCCAATAATGTTATGTTGATTTGCTTTGCTACTCCATTCTATTTTGGAGTGTACGCTACTATGAACTGCCTCTTGATACCTTCTTGTTTATGAAATGCATCAAACTCGTGGCTAACGTATTCGCCTCCATTTTTTAACCATAGACACTTGATTCTTTTCCCAGTTGCAAGTTCTACATGCACTTTGAAATTCTTGAAAACTAGAAACATGTTGTCTTCCTTTTGATTGGATACACCCAACATATCCTAAAGTAATCATCAATGAAAGATACAAAGTATCCTGCACCTCCTAATAATGAGACTGCTGCTTGCCAATATCATAATGAATCAACTCTAGAATAACGTAGCTTTTAATAGTGGAACTATTGAATTTCAATATGTGATGCTTACTAGTAGCACAATGCTTACAAAGGGGTAATGATACAATTTTGATCCATGAAAGAAGCTTTTGTTCTACAGGAATTTCTAATCCTCATTATGACATATGGCCAACTCTGAGGTGCCACAATATTGTTGATTCTTTTGCCATAATTCCTGATGTAATCGATACTTCTCCTTCTTAAAGTGTTTCCCCTTTTGAGCAAATACAGATCAACAACTACTTTTTGTGTTTTTATCACTACAAGTGCACCTTTGACTATTTTTATGATCTCATTTTCAACTTAGATTTTTCACTTGATATCATCAAGTTGTCCTAAAGACACTATATTTTTTTCAGGCCCTTCATATGTCTTACCTTTTGGATGGTGCAAATTGTTCTGTCCCACATTTTTAGTTTAACGATATTAATGCCAACAATCTATAAGGCACCCATAAATACAAATCCTTTTAAAAATGATTTATATTGGTCAGATCATTCTTTTCAAAAGATCATATGCAAAATGACTCCCGAATCCAAAAGCCAGATATCAACAAAATGATTTTTACATTTTGTTATTGCCTCGCTATAAAGGATTTTGCCTTCATCTAAGATATTCGCAACATTACCTTTAGGCACTATTGCATTTTCTCAATATTCTTCTTAATTTATACTCCTTGGTGTCCCCTTTCTTACCATAATTGTAATAATTGATATTCTTTTTGTTTCTTGATTCGGACCTCTTGGAACTCCAACTTGAATCAAGCTCCATTGATCTTCCCCTCGTATTGGATATTACCTTTGCTTGTTGTGAATTTGATAATCTATCCTCGTTATTCTTGCACCTCAGTTCTTCTTCTAAAATAGCAACATCTTCAAAGACTAAATAGTTTGTGAGAATATTATTTGTTAAATTGATGATGAGTTGATCATACAAATATGGTAAAATTTAAAGAAAAATTTTGAGCATTCATTTAAATCTATTTTGTAGCCTAACTATGAAAACCAAAAAAAAAAGAATATTAAGGATGTTGATGTAATCTAAAGCGGATTCTGACATTCCCAAAGTGTAAAGTTCTCTTTCTAAAAAGATTTTATTGTGAAGTGACTTAGCCTCTTACAATTTTTTAAGTATATCTCAAATATCCTTTGCAAAACTTTTTCTCCTAAACTGGACAAGATTTCATCAATTAGACCCAAGTGTACATTTGTGATAGCTTGTTATTCATTTTCTTCCAGTTGTTGTAGTTTATGATCTCCACTAATCTTTCTCTTATGGCCTCCAAATAATCTTCTTTTGTTAAGATTACTTTTATCTTCATCTTCCATATCGACAAATTATTCTCGTTAAACTTCCCTGTTTCGAAATTTGTTACCATTTTCTAGACAGTACTAAATCGATCTTTGATACCACTAATAGAAAGTTAAAATATAAAGCACTTAGAATACAACTAAGTTGAAATAAAAAAATACATAAAGAAAAGAATTAATACATGAAAATTTTAAAAAATAAAGTATATATTTAGGAGAAATATATCTCAATCTCTCTAATACAGTCCACTTGTCTATTTGTTTTTTTTTTACAAAAGGATACGCAATTAGAATCTAGATGTTGACAAATTAAAATTGCATAGAAAATGGATTTTGATATTCAATTACACACATACAATTTTATTGATTGAGAGAATACAAATTTTACAAATACAAACTCACAATACAAATAAAACCCGTTATGAAATTAACTTGTTGAAGCTAAAAACCCAAACTTTACACATACTCTCACTATTTCCTTTTTTACGCATATCTTTTATCATATAGCCAAATGACCATATTTATAAGTTTCTAAAGTCAGTTAATACCAACTTTCACGAGGTAAAATAGTTGACAATTTGTAATTGCCAAAAAATAAAAAGAGTTCAACATCAATTTTACTTGTTAATTTGACCAAGTTAAATACAAAACAAGTATATCAAGATGGCTTCGAGTTCAATAATTAAAGTTTAACGAATGCAATTATCTATTTTCAAGTTTGATGGCAAAAACAATTTTGCAATGTGGAAGCGCTTGATGGAGTTATATTTGAGAAGCAACGGTTATGGTAAAATTTTAGAGAAACGCTTAGTAAAAGAAAAATCGATGGCTAAAGAATCACAACAAGCTAGTTCATGATCATTTATTAAATGAAAACCTTTGTTTTTAATTTGTCAATCTGTTGAGTTGCTGATTCTTGAAAAAATATTCCATGGTAAAACAGCAAGGGAGGCTTGGAGCATTCTGCTCAAAACATATGAAGGAGCATACATAGTTAAATAAACAAGACGATAAGGTTTGAAAAGATAATACAAGTTGATCAAGCAAGGTAAAGATGAAAGTATTCATGATTATTTTTCACAAATGGAAAATTTGATCAATGAGATGAAAAATAATGGTCATGAAATTACGTAAAAAGATATCATGGAGAAGATCATGCACACGTTGATAATTCGATTTGATTATGTTGCCACTTTGATTATATTGTCGCCGCCATTGAAGAGTCTTAAAGGTTTGGAGTCCATGACTCTCAATGATTTGCAAGCCTCGTTAGAATCCCATGAAATGTGTATGAATGAAAAATCACCAAACATAACGGAGCAAGTTCTAAAAGCCCGTAAATTTGAGAAATGAGAAGGAACCTGCAATTGGGAAAATAGAGCATACTCAAAGAAGTTCAAATTTCAGAGGCAAATGAGGTAAAAATTTTAGAACCAATTCTAAACTAGGAGCAAGGGAGAGTAAATTTCCTCAAGATAAATCCAACATTTAATGTTACAAGTGCAACAAGTTTGGTCATTATCAATCTAAGTGCAAGTCACATATTTAGTGCCATAATTGTAAAAAATATGGTTAATATAATAGAGAATGTCGTGCTCAAAGATAAGAACATAAAGATAATCGAGTTGGATTCGTTGAGAATAACTCGGAGACCTTGCTGATGACCGCTCATGAAACAAGTAACAATGACAACTGCCAATGGTTGTTAGATTCCAGCTGTAGCAATCACTTAAATGGAAACAAAGAAGTTTTTGTCGAATTAGATGAATCATTTCATTCTTTAATAAAGCTTGCCGATAACTACCAAATTTCAGTTTTGGGATGAGGAAAGATTGCTATAAAATTTAAGAAGGGGTCTTTAAATTACATTTTTGATGTGTACTTTGCTCCTACTCTTTGCTAGAATCTATTAAGCGTTAGACAACTATCAAGAAATACGATTTACACTTCAATAAAGATGGATGCACCATGAGTGATATAAAAAAGGGCATAATTCTAAAGATGAGAATGCCATCCAACTGTCTATTTCTAACATATCTTAATTACGACAATTTTTCTTGCTGTAATACTATAACTATCAATGATAATTGGCTATAACATATGTGACTTGGGCATTTGAATTTGGAAGCATTAAGTTTCTCGCAAAAAAAGAGAGGGTTTCAAACTTGCCAATCATTCAAGTTCCAGACTAGATTTGTGAGTCATGTGTAATGAGAAAAAAACATGGAAATCCATTTCCTACAAAGCAAGCATGGAGAGTCAAACGTTCACTAGAGCTCGTGCATTTAGATCTATGTTATGTGGAGGTTCCATCAAATGGAGGTAACAAATACTTTATTAAATTTATTGATGATTATCATAGAAAGGCAAGAGTTTATTTTTTGAAGAAAAAATCTGAGGCATGTGAAGTACTTAAGAATTTTGTAACTTATATTGAAAAACTAAGTGGTTATTCTTTTAAGACTTTGAGAACTAATAGAGGCACAAAATATATTGTTTGTGATGATTTCTTAAGAAAACATGGAATTAAGAATCAATTGACAGCTAAGTACACTCCTCAACAAAATAGAGTGGCAGAAAGAAAAAATAGAACTATTATGGATATGGTGAGAAGCACGTTATTTTATAAGAGGCTACCTAAAAGTTTCTAGGAAGAGGTCATGGCTTGTGTGGTCTATATTTTGAATAGGTGTCCTGTTAAAAGTGTTTGGAATAAAACTCCACAAAAAGCATGAAGTGGACAAAAGCCTAATCTTAGTCATACTAGGAGTTTTGGTTGCATAGCATATTCACATATGCCTGATGAGTTGAGAAAGAAGCTAGATGATAAAGTAGAAAAATGTGTATTTCTCGGTTACAACATGGAAACAAAAGGTTATGAGCTTTATAATCCAAAGATTCAAAAAGTGATCATTACTCGAGATGTTACATTTGAATAAGATTGAGTATGAGATTAGTCAAAAAAAGAAAAGAAATCATTGCCAGTATCAGTGTTCATAAACAATGAATTGGAAACGACTAATCAAACTGGTATGAAAACGACTAATCAAACTGAAGGGTCATCTTCACCTCTAGTTCTTGAAGAGTCAACTCATGTTGATTCTGAAGCGACATCTCCTCCTACTTCACCTTCACTTAGGCCTTCACAACGAGTACGCTATCCACCAACTATTTGAAAGATTATCAAGTAGGTGATGATGACAATGATGATGAAGTTGTTGCCTTCTTTGCAAATTGTGATCTAGTAACATATGAGGAAGCAATTAGCAAAGATTGTTGGATCAAAGCAATGGATGAATAGATTAAAGTAATTGAGAAGAACAATACATGAGATCTAACTACTCTCGCAAAAGAAAAGAAATCAATCGAAGTTAAGTGGGTATATAAAACAAAGTATAACAATAGAGAAGTGGAACGTTTTAAAGCAAGGTTAGTAGCAAAAGGATACAAACAAAAACCTCGTATTGATTATTTTGAAGTATTTGCCCCAATTGCTAGATTGGATACCATGCAGATGATCATTTCTATCGCTGCTCAAAGAATTGGAAAATAGTTCCAATAGATGCCAAGTTAACATTCTTAAATAGTGTACTTGAAGAAGATGTTCATATTGATCAACCATCAAGTTATGAGAATCAAGGAGATGATGATAAAGTTTACAAATTAAAGAAAGCACTATATGGATTAAAACAAGCACCACGAGCATGGTATATTCGTATTGATACCTATTTTTTGAATAATGAATTTTAGAAGTGTTCGCATGAGCATGCTTTGTATATCAAAACCAATAAGGATGAAGATATCACAATTATTTACTTATAAGTGGATGGCTTAATCTTCACCAACAACATTTCTAAATTATTGGAAGAATTTAGGAAAGCCACGATTGCTCAATTTGAGAAGATAGATCCTGGTTTGATGACTTATTTGCTTGGCATTGAAGTAAAGCAAATAGACAAAAGTATATTTATTTCTCAACAAAAACATGCGCAAGATATTTTAAAAAAGTTCAAGATGGAAGCATGACCAATTTTAACACTGGTAGAGGAAAGATTGAAGCTTTTGAAAATGGTGAATTGGTTGATGCAATTAAATTTAGAAGACTTATTGGAAGTTTAAGCTACTTAACAACATCAAGGCCTGATATTGTTTACAGAGTTAGAATTGTGAGTAGATTTATGGAAGCACCACGATAATCTCATTGGCAAGCCGCTAAACGAATTTTGACAGACATTAAAGGAAAACTTGATGATGGAACATTTTATTCAAATTCTAACACAGTGGAGCTGGTGGGATAAACAGATAGCATTTGGGTTAGAGATATTGAGAAACAAAGAAGCACCTCCACTATATTTTCCATCTTGGTTCGAGAGCATTTTCTTGGTTATCTAAGAAACAACAAATAGTAGCCCTTTCAACAATAGAAGCTAAATACATAGCAGCATCGAATTGCGTTACACAAGCAGTATGGTTACAACAAATTCTTGAAAAATTGCGGCATCAACAACTTAGTTCTACAAAATCTTCTATGACAATAAATCAACAATTGCCTTGACAAAAAATCCAGCCTCTCATGATCATAAAAAACCCATCGATATCAAAAATCACTATATTCGAGATTTGGTATAAGACAAAAGAGATCGTGGTTGAGTACTGTAACTCTGAAGATCAAATTGCTAACATTTGTACAAATCCACTTAAGGCTGAATTGTTCTTGAAGCAAAAAAAGATGCTTGGAATGCCCAAACCAAGTTTAAAGGGGGATGTTAGAAAGTAAACTTGATTTTGTATTTGACTTGGTCAAATTAACAAGTAAAATTGATGTTGAATTCCTTTTATTAGTTGGCAATTACAAATTGCCAACTATTTCACCTCGTGACCGACTTTAGAAACCTATAAATGTGGCCATTGGCCATATGAGAAAAGATATACATAGAAAAGGAAATAGTGAGAGCATGTGTAAAATTTAGGTTGTTAGCTTCAATAAGCTAACACATAATGAATTTTTGGGTTGTGAGAGTTTGTAATGTGAGTTTGTATTTGTAAAATTTGTATTCTTCTCTCAATCAATAAAATTGTGAGTGTGTAATTGGATGTCAAAATCTATTTTCTAAGAAATTTTAATTTGCTAACAAGAATGTATCAAAACTAGGCAATCTTCGGAGAGAGCGAGGGAGAGAGTGCAAATCAACAAGGTTTTAAAAACCGGACCAGACCGGCCGGTCCGACCGAAAAAAGTCTGAACCGGTCAATGGTTTGGTTCGGTTTTAACAAAAAAACCTGTTAGTATAAAAACCGGCCGGTTTGTTAAAGAACCGGCCGGTTTTCATCGAACCGGTTATACCGGTTCAGTCGCCCTTCTTCTCTCCCTCCTCGCTTCTCTCGCTGGTTGCTTTCAAGAACGTTTATTTGTCTTTTTCTAAAAGACCTGGAAAATTATAGCTTCAATGCAACTTTAAACCATT